>VYZU01072872.1:0-63817 GCA_013401355.1 Ceyx cyanopectus
GGCAGGTTAATTTTTCTTGGTGCCTGTCTCTTGTTATCTGCCCCTCGTGCCTCAGCACTACTTCTGCATTCATCAGCAAGGCCAGCTAAAAATCGCCTGAACTGCCATTTGACCAAGTGCTTATCTGCACAACTGCACAACCCATACCATCAGTTAGGGAAAAACAATTTCCCCTGGCTACTAGAGACAGCCTAATTACCTAATCTGACAGGTTATTAATGGTTCGAGTCAACAAAAAGTATAATGGATGCTGATAAGCACAAGCTGCCTGGACATTTGGCACATACAGCCCAGCTAGAAATCACTGCTGTGAAAAGCTGCCACTGGCCACAGGACTAAATTGTCTGATCTCTCAGGGTTTCATTTAACAAGTCTATCAACGTGATAAAGAGACAAACTAGCAAGTTTAGTCCATTAATGAGGGCTGTGAACAGCCCACCAGGAGAAAATATATTTATATTGCTGGCTAATGTAAAAATAAATCTCTGCTTCCTTTCTCCATAATTACAATACCCTCCCTTTTTACAGTGCTACACTGGGGACAAACCCCTTGTAACTGTCCATAGTAGGAAGGAGAGGAGCACCTGAAAGGCTTCAGGAGGAAAAGGGCAGCAGAAGCCAACACAGACATTTTCTAAGGCCTCCCACAATGCACCATTTCAAGGGGCTGTTTTAAAGACCCAGTTACTAAACTCACACAATCCCATCAGAATTTCAGGTTTTCATTTCCAAGAGGAAAAAAAGAGACATATCCCTTGCAGTTGCTGAGAGCAGTGCATGTATATGCATCAAGAGCAGCTCCAAGACAAAGCACAGAAGAAGGAACTCATGCTATCAGTTATTTAATGTCAGCTCAGGGTTTTCTGGGCCACTCTTGCAACCAACCATTTGGCACTCCTGAGGTATAAATGCCTGGAACTAGCAGTGCTGAGGCCAGTTAAGGACAAATGTCCCACAGGCTTCAACTTTCAGTTAGCACACTGACTGTCCTTGGAAAAACTGCAGCACAATGGCAAACAGCAGCTCACATCTCTGGCACTCATGAGACAACTTTTCCACAGAAAACTATTTAACCTGAAGCTGATTCATGGAATTCTCTTTTTGGTTTTTTTGTTGGTTTTTTATTTTATTAAGGAGAACACTTTTCATTGTGTTTTGTGGCTGCAATTCCCTGTGAGCTTTCATCAACCACTTCTTCACATAGTTGACTTTTCAATGTAAGCATCCATCCCATATTGCTCATGCAATGAAAGGGAGCAATCAATACTCCAGCAGATCTTCTGTATGTTTACAGACATGTCCCATCATTAAGCAAAACTTTACACCATTGAAGTACTTATCTCTGTATCTCTGCAGATCCCCAGCAACATGACAGCAACACCTTAGAATAATATGAGAGGCGATATCTGCCTGCTAAGTGCACCCTGGATAACATGTTTGACTGACAGGTAACATGAAGATATTTCAGTTCAGGGTGTTCTACATTTAAAACAGCTTGTACTCCCTGAAAATAAAAGTCCTGGTGGCTCACTCAGTGCTCACATTGCTTAGAGCACTTCAGGCCTAAAGCTCAGCTTCTAATCCAAATGAGGCAACTATTGATTGCCTTGGATTTTTTTTTTCCTCTGCCAGCAGTAAAACTACAGATATCTACATACCCATTCTGCAGCACACTCAGATTCCTTAAACCACAGCAAAGTGAAAAGCAAAGCAATTTTCACTGGAATTGCCAGGAGAACCACATCAAAATCTGTATATAATTATGGCCAACAGAGAGCAAGTCATGGCATAACTCTCAGGGTGTCATTAGCCAGGGATACTGCTGTGGCAAAAAAAGTGGCTCCCCTGTTCTAGCATCAGGCAAAACAAGACACCCCCCTCAAAACACTCCATGGGAAGCTGGGAACCGAGAAGGCAGAAGGAAAACAGTGCCCTGCTGCCAAACAGGTCCATCTGGCCAAAACACTCCTCCAACAGGCAGCTCTTCTGCTCCAAACACATTTTCACACCCTGGACCACACATCTGAACACTACACAGCTGACATTAAGGTATTCAAAGAGGGTCTTCCCCTACCAAACAGAGCTGCACTTTTTCTTTTAATTAGGTGAAAAAAACAGGCAGTGATGCCATCATTGCTTAACACTTAAACTAGAACTGGGCCAAAAAGGCAGCAACTCTGTTAGGTTCTGTATGAGCTAGACCTGTCTCTCTTGTGTTACTGTTGGCTGTCTGGCTTTCTTCACTTACCTCCTAGTATCTTCAAGGTCAGGCTTTGTGACAGTTCCTGACTGCAGAGAATCTAGGGGTCCTGGAAGCTCTCAACACTCCCCTCATGCATGTGCATCAAATGACACTGCAGCTATTGCAGAGACATGAAGCTTACTATGCACTGCCAAGGGAGTCCTCTTCAAAGCAAGCTCTGGGCCCCAAGGATGACATTGCCCACTGCCCCACTAAAAAAAAAAAAAAAAAAAAAGTTATGTTTTCCATAAGTGCATAAACATTTCCAGAAAAAAAAAACCAAAACCTTATAAAAAATGAGATTATGAAATCCAAGAAAATCATCTTTACACAGCACTCAGTAACCTGCAGCAATCTAGGGTCTTGTTCTCTATTGTTATTCCTTATCTCATTCCTAGAGTAATAATGCACATCATTTCCACCTATGGGATAAGGATCTTCAAACTTCCATCTAACTGTTTTGCACACTCTAAGGCCAAGAAAGCTGACAGGGCACAGAGTGAGTTCATTTTCTACCTCTGATTACAAACCTGCAGAAGATTCAAGAACATGTAAAGGAAAAAAACACACCAAGTGGCACAAAGATCTGCAGAAGGTGGCATAAAAACTTGAAGTGGTATTAGACAAACAGCCCCAAGCTGTTCTTTCATGGGCATAGGTAAACATTGACCAATGCAGCACATGTGTAACTACCTGTATCTCCCCACTCTGTATTCTGGTGTTTGAAAGTTACAATACAGGACAGCATTTAGCTTTGCTTTAAGATTTTTGCTTCAGGGCCGTGTTCTGATGTCAAAAAAAAACCTTTTACTTCCACGCCACTTGAGGCAAGGTCAAAACTCTCATTTAGTTCTGTCACAAGATGCTAAGAAAAAGACACTCGGTGTCACGGGCAGGTTTTCCCAACACATTTTGGACATTTTTTGCATCTACCACACGAGGGAGCAAAGAGTTCACCGGCCTTCAGTTCCCTTTCCAAAGAGCTCACCGGCCTTCAGTTCCCTCCGCAAAGTACCGACCGGCAGCGGTGTCATCTCCCGTGACCGAAGGATGCTCAGAGTCCCTGTCCTTTCGCACAGCTCACAGCCTCTCAGACAATTCAAGGGGCTGTTTTTACCTCGAGAAAGGTGTAGCCTCACCTCACAGCGTGCAGAGCTCTCCTCAAAGCCAGCAGATGCTGCTCCTGAGGAACTGAGACAGCCAGGCTGGTGGAATCACCCTGCTGGGGAGAAACCTGCAGCTCCATCACAGCAGTGTGAATAGGATGCTTCAGAGGAACTGATAAGCATTTGCAACCATATTGGATGTGTGTGTGGGGACAGACTACACCCTTCCAACTGCACATCATAGAATCATAGAATCATAGATATTAGGGGCTGGAAGGGACCTAGAAGATCATCTAGTCCAACCCCCCTGCCTGAGCAGGGGCACCTAGACCAAGTCACCCAGGAACAGATCCAGGCAGGTCTTAAGTGTCTCCAGAGATGGAGACTCCACAACCTCCCTGGGCAGCCTGTTCACATGCTGCTTTTAATGGCAGTGTGCTGGGATTTCTCATTAAAACACCACCAGAAAATCACTCCATAAAAAAAAACCAAACCCTAAACATCTTCTTCTGTAGCCTACATGACCACACTTGGGAACAAATTCCATACAGGGGTCTCCCTGGTCATTCTTTCTTTCTCTCTCCACCCACCTCTACAATCATCAAAACTCTTTTTACATTCCACTGTCACAAAACAGAATAAAGTTTAGAAATTAAACTTAAATCCAGGCAGCTACAGGTTGCTGCTGAAATATTATGATACTGCTGTTAAAAACAACCACTAATTTCTCATTGCAGGAGAGCAACCAAGCAGGTGATTAAGGCCACTGACTTCCCACCTACAGCAGTTCTAACCACTGTTACCAGTGTATCTAACACAGCAAGTTAAATACCCACACACTTTGCTGGATAAAGAGGGACTCAATCCAGATGCAGATTTTCTAGGAGGAGAGAAGAAGAGAAAAATCTCTTCTGCCTCACTCCCAGTTCCCTCTCAGGTAAAGTTACTTGGCTGTCACTATTCAACTCTTAGCTCAGGCTGAATTGGTGACATTTTTCTTGCACCTTTATGAATCAGCAGCAGGACTGCTGCAGTCAGAAAGGTGTGCAACAAACTCCCACAGACTCTGTACCTCAATATATTCAGCAGAAGGAATTCCAAAATCACCCTGTTACCAAATGCAGGGCTTTCCAATCCTTAAAAAGACAAAAACAAGTCAGAGAAGCAATCCCCAGAATAGTGGAGGAACCTCACCACAGCTACATCTGTTTTATAGGGAACTTTTTGGATCTTAATAGCTGTGAGCACACAGGCACACACACAAAAATATATATACTACAGATTTTTACCTATTGATAGGCTGCTCCACTTAAATTTTGTCAGGAGAACAGATGGATTTCTACAGTTAAGCCTACCATAAAAATGTGAGTGTATTGAAGTGGGTGCATTAAAGGGATAGTCTGATAGTTCAGCCAATAAGGTTGAACCTGGGCAATCACTTTATACACACAGCACAGCCACCACCTTTCCTACATCACTCCAGCTCTCTGCCTCAGCTCCTCAGGGAAAGTGATGGCAGCAGCAAAAAGTGCTCTAAAGAAATAGGATGAAGCAGCAGTCACTCCAGTTGTGGAAAAGTGAAACAGGGAGAACATGGAAGTTGTAGCAGAGGCTGCTTTGCACGTTACTAGACAGTTCACACTGAAGTTTAGTGACTTCAGTCTATGTCTGTAAACACTGGAGTGAGCTGGAACTAGTCTTGGGACCTGCAGTGCTTGGGAGGAACTGGGTGTCACCATATCTGCATAAAGGACCCCAGGAGGACCTCAGGCAGTACTGAAAAATACATCTGGTAAAGATTTGTTCCTAAAGTAGTCATGTTGAATAGAGAAAAATAAATAAAATCAGAAACAGATTTTTCAGTGCTTAGTTTGAAGCAAACCCAAGTTAATATTTAGGGCTTAAAAAGATAAAAATGCTAAGTGTGTCATGGGTACAACCCATTTTACCCTCAGCAATGGGTAAGAATCACCTAGGAAGTCTTTTAACTACAATGTGCTTTCCCAGAGAGGATTGACTAGCAAGGTCCAATACTCAGCAAAGACAGCATGACTAGTCCAGTCTCACATATGAATTCATGAGGAACAAAGTGTGGAGTGTTGTCCTGGTGGGTGGACATGACAGAGGACTGACACCCCTCAGAAAGACACAAAAAGAAACCCTTAAGCAGAGACACTGCTTAACACACTGGCTTGTTAATCTATTACTATCTGGCACTTTGTCTTAAGAATATCAGGAAAAATAATAATATAGAGTTGTTTTTTTTATCCTTGGACATGCAGGCCTCTAGGCTCTACCATGTTTTTTAATGTTCTCCACAAATGCAACGTACAGAAAATTTTAGAAGTTAAATTATACATTCTTTACCTTCTAGAAGAGATTAAACCCTCATAAAATTGTGATCTCAAAAGGGGTGGCTTTAGGAGGCCCAGTAAATAATATCATGACATATCCATGCAGTAAATAGCTCCTCACTTTTCACCTAGAGGGTTTGAGAAATAGTGCATTAGAGCAGAGAGAATACTTAGTGCAATGTGTTTAGGTTGTTCAAGGTCTCTCTCACAATCCTTTATCAGATGATTTCAACAGGAATCTCTTACCACCTCTTACACACCTACCCTCCATAATCAACACAATTCAAGGAACAAATGCACAAAGGGAAGACTGATTTATTTGCCTGTGTAAAATAAAAGGCCTGCAGAGGGAGGAAAGCACAGATCTGAAACTGAAGGCTGCCAAGAGATTTGGATGGGACAGCACAGAGCAGCTCCAGGCTGGCTGCTCAGAACCAGCACGGCCACAGCAGCTTCTGCCACCTCAACACCATGGCTCCTCCAGCATGGGTCAGCAACACCCCAACCCTTAGCTCATCTGTTTTCCACCTGCTAATATTTTATTGTGCTCTTGAATATGCAGCACAGAAAGGGAAGCTGATTTGCCATGTATTGTGCAGCCATTTTTTCCCAGGCCGTCAGGTATGCCTCATCAGCAAAAAGCACTTACATTATTTTCAGAAGTTATTAACTGAAATGGGAAACCAGCATTCTGTGATTCCATTACAAAAGAGTTACTGCACTCAAGTGCAGCTGGTATAATGAGTATCCATTGGCTCCAGAGAACCTGACTCTGCCAGCCCAGGCTCTGTCCCACAACACTCAGCCTTGCAGCTCCCTGGTATTTACAGGATTGCCACACATCACCTGCCTCTAAAGCCATGAAAAGACAGAGCAGTTGCTGATCTCTGAGTCCACCCAGCTCTCCAGGCAGCTGTGTGAACACAAATATGAGAGAACAACTGTACTGATGTGAATATGAAACAATCTGGAGAGGTACACTGGCATTAAAGATGTTCAGCAGCTTTCTGGTTCCCAGAACATCAACCAAAGCTGACTCAGAGCTTTCATCAGAATCACTTCTGCTTCAGCCAAGTTCTGCACTTAGGTCTCTAGCAAGCAGTTGTCTATTTCTCTACCTCCTCTCCCTAGCAGTGCAGGGGGATGGGGGTTGTGATCAGTTCATCACACATCGCTGCTGCTGCTGCCTCCTCAGGGGAGGACTCCTCACACTCTTCCCCTGCTCCAGTGTGGAGTCCCTCCCATGGGACACAGTCCTCCATGAACTTCTTCAGCATGGTTCTTTTCCAAGGGCCACAACTGCCAGTGTGGGCTCTCCAGATCCACAGCCTCCTTCAGGTGCTCTGGCTTAGGGTCTTCTGTAGGCTGCAGGTGGACATCTGCTCCACCATGGACCTCCAGGGGCTGCAGGTGGACATCTGCTCCACCATGGACCTCCCCAGGTTTCAAAAAAGGAAGGACCAGTAAAACACAACTGGAGAAAGAAAAACAGCTTCCTAATTAACAGCTCTGCTGTTATTAGGATGATGCAGGGAAATAATTCTTCTCAAAAATCAGCCTGTGTCAGATGGCTACTGCTGAACAACTAGCAAGGAGGGAATGGTGTTTTATCTGCTGTTCAGGTTGTTCTTGGATCCAGTTTGTCTGAAAAACAAAAGTAACAGAACATCTTCACTTTGGGCTCTGGCAGATCTCACTGGTGCTCCTAGGCCTGCTCTCCAAAATTCAGGGGCTCCTCTTTTGGCAAAGACAGATGTACAGCAACAATCTGGGAAGGAAACACATCACAGAGTATTCCACAACCAAGAGAATTCTCAGTAAGGTTCTGACAAAGCTCCTTCTGGCCAGAGGAAATTAGATCACTCAAATCCTGTTTCCTTGAACTTACAAGAAATGTATTCTAGACATTTGGTCCATAGTATGCCTAGAACCACTCTTCTTTCCACCACCAATGAGTCACTAAACTTCTGAACACAGCCAGGTCTTGAGTATGTGAAGCCAAAAGCTAAAAACTACAACTGCAAACAGAGAAAACAATGGCAGTGCCCCAGGTTGCTGAATTATCAGAGAATGGTAGAAGACAAAGTGTCTAATGAATTCTTGGAGGCAGACAAGGCAGGGGACCAAAGACCAAAGGCTCATTTGGTCAAAGGAGCACAGACACACACACACTCCATGTTAAAAGAAAGCACTGGGCATAGCTAGTAAAAATCAGTGATTTAACCCAGCCTTCCATGGGTCTGGCCCATGATCTCTGAGCTATATTACTCCCAGACCACATCCAGTATTCCTATAATATACTACAGTATTTTTTCCACTACAACTGAACTGCACCCCTCCATTATTTCAAGTGCCTGGGGTGTACTTGGAAAAAGATATAATTTTAAAATGCTAAATTTATCTACTCTCATTTTTTATAACCTCAAATGTCCATTTCTTACTGTAAAAGCAAAGGCTTCTGAAACACAAACCACACAGTGATTCAGTAGCTTAGCAATAAACAGCTCAGAAGCAAACACAGGAACTGAAGAAATGTCCTGGAATCCAAGAACTTTTGCATCTATCAAAAGCACTGGGGATGTGATTCAGAGAGAAGATTTTTCAGCCACTCTGTAGACCAGAGAGCCTTACAGGCACTGCCCAAAAGGCAGAGGCAATACAGTATTTGCTACTTACAGCACACACATCCTGGTTACCTGTTAGTAAAAGCACATTTAGGGTACAGTGCTCAAAACCATAGCAAAAATACACCTGATGTGTGTGAACACAGAGAAAATATGTATTGCATTTTGTTTGATCTGTATGGGGAAAAATATATAAAACCAGTGTATTTAACAAGTTTTTCTGTGTCAGTGCCAGGTTCCTGCAGCCACAGCCCCACACCAAACAGGGACTTGAAGACTCTTTTCCTTCAGTATGCCAGGTACAGTCATGGCAGATGGAGACTAAAGGTTCTCTCACTCCTGAGTTTAAGGGGTGCACATGCCCTGCCTCTCCAAAAAGCTGCAGATGGACCTTGTGTTTTCCATACACATCTTTCACAGAATCACAGAACGTTAGGGGTTGGAAGGGAGCTAGAAGATCATCTAGTCCAACCCCCCTGCCAGAGCAGGATCCCCTAGACCAAGTCACCCAGGAACAGATCCAGGTGGGTCTTGAGTGTCTCCAAGAGCAGGAGACTCCACAACCTCCCTGGGCAGCCCCTGCCAGGCTCTGGCACCCTCACTGGGAAAAAGTTTTTCCTTGTGTTTCCCCTCAACCTCCTGTGCTCCAACTGACTCCCATTGCCTCTTGTCCTGTCACTGGATGACACTGAACAGAGTCTGGCTCCATCCTCCATACATGCTTTTCTGCTGCACTCTCTGTTAAGACCCTCTAGAAACTGTTACTGCATTCTCATTCCCCAAAATCTAGACTTCAAGATCAAGTTTTGTCATCCCATTTATGTCAAGATCACAAAACCGCTTAAATCTCTCTGTGTAGGAAAGTTTCCAGACCTCGTGTTGAGGAATCACTGCTGTAACAGCACTGACAACAGAACACTAGCTGGATGGGAATTAAAGAGATACAAGAAAAAATGAAGAATAAGTTCTCAACCTCATCTTGCAAGGTTTTGTATATTCTCCCTGCACACGGCACTTCGCAAGGTCGTTCTTAGCAAGCTGAATTCAACAAGTTTGAAGTTCGGCAGCAGCCAAACCCCGGGGACCCGTCTCCTGCGTAACCGAACGAGCTCCCCTCAGGTGCTGCCACCCCCAGCTCCCCTCCCCAGCACCAGGGCGGGGAGTGGACGCGGGGCCCGACCCAGCAGCGGCATCTCTCGCCGAGCCGGGAGCAGCTCCCCCGCATCCCGAAGAGCTCCCGCACTCTGGAAGGAGGCTTGAAGAAGTTCGGGCCGGGCCGCCTGCCAGGAGCGGGGCTGAGCGGCCGCGGGCGGTGTCAGCCCGAGGGTTGGGCCCGGCCGCGGGGCATTCCCGCCCGGGGCGGGGGAGGCCTCCTGCGGTCCCAGCCTGTGCGCGGCGAGCGGGCCCCGGCGCGTCCCACCCCCGGCCTTGACGCCAGCGCGCTAATGAAATGCTAATGCCGGGGCGCGGAGTCGGGCGCTGCCCTCGCCAATAAAACCCGGCTCGGGGGCCCCGGCCCGCCGCCAGCCCGCCGCTATGCAGAGCGCGGCCCCCGCCGCCCCGCCGGCTCTGCAGCTCCTCACCTCATACTTCATCGACAGCATCCTGGGCCGGGGCCCCGCCGCCGGGCGGCACGGTGAGGGGCGGAGGGGGCCGGCGGCGGGGACGCTCCCCGCTCGCCCCGCTAACTCCCCGCTAGCTCCCCGCTAACTCCCCGCTTCTCTCCCCTCAGGCGAGGAGCGCGCGGTGCCGCCGAGGCCCGGCCGAGCGAGAGTCCCCGCGGAGGAGCCGCTGCCGGAGGGACGCGGGACGCGCCCGCCCGGAGAGGAGGAGGAGGAGGAGGCGGCGGCGGCGGCGGGCGGAGGGGCGCCGGGTCCGGTGAAGAGGAAGCAGCGGCGCTACCGCACCACGTTCAGCACCTTCCAGCTGGAGGAGCTGGAGCGAGCCTTCCGCAAGTCCCACTACCCCGACGTGTTCACCAGGTAGCGGCCGTCGGCGGGAGGGGGCGGGCGGAGGGGCCGGGGGCTACGGTGAGGCGGCGGCTAACGGTGTGCTGCCCCGCAGAGAGGAGCTGGCCCTGCGCCTGGAGCTGACGGAGGCCCGTGTGCAGGTGAGTGGCGGGGCGCGGCGGGAGCTGCCTCCTCCCGACAGCCGCCGGTGGCCGGGGAACCGACTCTCCCTCCGCGGGACGAGTTTCCGAAGGCAGCCGTTGCAAATCCCCCTTCCTCGGGCGGGCGAGAATAGCGGAGGGGGGACACGGGAGGCCGGAGGTGCCGGGTACCGTCCGTTCCCGTTAGCTCGTAAAGAACAGAGAAATTGGCAGCGATGGGAAAACGGTGACTTGGGAACGCTGCCGATCGTACCGCGCTGTCCCGTTTGCTGCCTGCAGCACGGGTCTAAAAGCAGGTGTTGTCTCAAGTCTTGAGATTACAGAAACAGTATTTAAAACAAACAAACAAAGCAGTTAGTTTACAGCAAATAAGCTGCTTCTGTGAGGCATCCTCTGTTACTTACCTGGGCTCCAAAGCAGCTGACACTGTTTCTCTGACTTAGCTCAGTAAAGCAGTCCTACTTTTAAGTAACTGGTGAGAACAAACACAAGACTAGCTGATGTTGATGTGACAATCAGGGACAGTCCAGGAGAATTCTTTGGCCTTGCAGGGCTATATAATAATAGCAATGCTTGTAGAACTTCATCCTACAGAAACAGACACTGCAGTTTGCTGAAGCTACAAATGACACTCGTAGCTTTCCCTGCCTACCCACACTTAATAACAAAATTAACAATAGCTCTTAAGACGTAGAGTCATTAGATTCTAGAAATTCTGTTTTATACAGAAATATTAGCCTAAAAATAAATAAATAAATAAAAAGGTGTCAAGGCTTAGAAAGTATTTTTAAGCTCAAAATGACACTTGAATTTGGCCCTTGCTGCATATCAGATCCTGCCCCCAGCACTGTCCAGCACAGCCTGGGTATTAATATAAAGCACAGCTTTTGGTTTAATATGCACCAGCTTCAGAAAAGGCCTTAGAAAGCTGAATGGCACTTTATAATCAACCTGAGGGTACCTCGATCACTTCTCAGCTCTTTTGTGGCCTTGGAGGACATTATGTACCCTTCCCTCCCCCTGCCACCAGCAATCACCAAAACCTCTAGCCCCTGAAACACCCCAGGATCTGGCAGTGGAAAGGACATGGTGAAAAGCTGTTAACTTACCTGTTACTGTCACCTTCACTTTGTGAAGTACTTGCTCTGTAGTCTGTTTGAGCTGTGAGGGAATGGTGCAGTGGTAGATGGCAAAGAGGAACTCTTCTAATGATCCATCTCAAAGAAATGAAAATGTTTAGGCTTGATGGAGTCAAAAAGGATCTAACACAAGTGTTTGGGTATAAGCACAATCTGCTTTGGGTGAGCTCTGGTGCACAGTGCCCCTTGCCCTAAGGTAAATGGGGAACAGCTTGGCCTGGAGGGAAGAGGGAGCATAGGAACAGCTACTGTATAGACAGGGATGGACTGTACTTAACAAGCTATCTTAATTCCCATCTGTGTGAAATGAAGACTTCCACACCTCTCCCATGGTACCCAGTTCAACCAGCTGACATGGAAAGTGGTATCATTGTATTTGCTCAAGTATAAACCCAGGAAACTCATCTTACCAAAGCAGACTATTTCTTCAGTGTGTTTTCAAATGGAGGTCTGCTTCTCTGGGGAGGACTGTCCATCAACCAGCTGAAGTGGGTACCAGCCACTAGATTGCCCCTCACACTTGCATTTTGAGTCTTACATGAAAATAAACAAGAAAAAAAAATGCCCATGAACATATTTCAGCATTGCTTCAAAGAGATCCCCCCACCCAACTCCCATTATTTACCTGCCTAGAGGGAGATGGTAGCAAGAATATTTGTATTCTTTCTTACCTTGGAAAAGGGGTAGTCAGAGTCTGCAAAACCTTTCAATGACATGAAGCCATGTTGGGATGCTCTTCAACAAGATTTGCATCTGTTGTTGCCATTCAGCTTCTCATATTCTTAGGATGGGAGGAAAATAAGAAAAAGATAATGGAATATTTTATTTTCTTAATGTGAGGAGTGAAACATTACTTGGGCATTTCAGTACCATAAACTGCATCAAATGACTTCCAAATATAACTGATCTAAGCATCCCTGTCATACTGTGATTACAGCCCTCTATTCAGCTACAGCAGAAACACAGTACATTTAGTCACATCAATGTCTTTTTATCTTTGTTAGCTATTAAACAGGATACAGGTTTAAAGAAAATTACAGCAAGAAAGCTATCACATTTTACATATTCACCTTTTTCTTTTTAAAAGACCTAAACCTCTTTTGTCAGATGTATGATGCTAGTAATTGCAAAAATAACCTGGGTAATATTTAGCATGCAATTCAGACTTGATGGTTTAAAACTCATCTTTGACTAGTGAGTAATGCATTTTTTTCCCAAGTATTTTACCACTGATATTACAGTCATACCATAAAAATCTTAAGACTGGTACAGCAATTTCTGTTGTGTTTAGTTTGGCACTTCAGATGTGTCTGATAATAGAGTAAAGGCAAGTTAAGCCTTTTATTGGAAGCAAAGCAAAACTGCTTAACAAAAGGTTCAAGATGACTAAGCTGAATGTTAATGACTATAATATGCACATTAAATTTTGAAAGCTGTTTGTCACATCAGTGGAAGGTATGAGGCATCCCTTTGCTCCTTTTATCACTTGCATTGATGAGTTTGTACCAGTAAGGAACTGAAAGCCAGCTCTTTTTTTAATACCATAATTATTAGATATCCATGCTGGTATTTCCTTCCAGTTTGTTGAATATAAAATCTGAGAGGCTACTAAATAAGTAGCATTTGTTTTATCCTTCTTAGGAAAGGCTTTATCTGCATATCTGCAGTGCAAGACAGTTCCCTGCTTTTAATTAGGTTTTGCTTTTATAGAAAACACTAACACCTTGGAGTTGGTTGTCTTCTCCTGTGAGATCTCAGCTAAAATCCACTTACAAATATTTGAGATACTAGTTAAGAGGGATTTAAACTCCTCTGATTCCAGTAATTGAGTGCATTTTTCTTACCAGTTTTGTATCTTGGAGTAATACAGAGCAAGTGTCCAGTCCTCACTGTCACCAAGTTGTAGCTGTCTGGTGTTTTGTAGATGTTACACAAGAGACATTTCAAACAATTTGTAAACATTTTGTGACTGAAATGTAATTGCAGGTACAGAAAGCAATTCTTAAACAAAAATAATGCATCCTCAAAACTTTTGCATCCAAAGATTCTGCCATCATACAGATATCTATAGAATTTTACTATTTCAAAAATACTAATACCAAAGGAGTAACTATTTTTAGCATCTGTTGTAATTGTTTTGGGGACTTGCAATTTAATTTTCTGATTTTAGTTTGGCTTAGTGGCTTTGCTAGATTATTAAGAAATTATCTACACTGTATGGTAACAGACCTTCCTAGCTGAAGTTTACCTTTGTCCTGAATCAGAAATAAAATTCTGCAAGTTGTAATTCTACACAGGACAGAAGCTGGTATTTCCAATGACTCTTGTTCATTGCATTTCCACTGAATCCTGATTAGTGCCTTCCAATATTGTCCACAGAACATGCTTGCAAGCAGCTCACTAAATTCCAACAGCAGTTACATACAAAACTCCTGAATGAGATTACAGGCCACAGGATAGAAGTGCAAGGAGGCTGTTTTCTGGTCTGTAGATCAGACTAAAGTCTAAAATGATGTTTAATGGGCTAAAATAATGTCTAGTCAGGCCTGAAGAGGGAATACACTCAACAGCTTACTACACAAAACCAGTACTAGCTAAAGCCCCTCTAGGAACAGCTTGATTCCCTGTTCCAATACTAGATTTTCTAGTCCAGTCCTGGCTTTCCCTGCAATTCAGTTAATATTTTCATGAGACTATATGCTGCTTGCATTCATGGTAGGTAACAAAAGCTACTCGTTTTACTTCTGAATCCTCTGTATAAAAATGGATGGTGCAGCTATCAAGATGAAAAGCACACACAGCATGTATTTGGCCTAGTTTCTCCTCCAGTCATGATTAAGGTGCTTCCTGAGGTGTCTGTACAGAAATAGCCACCTCTTGAATGGCTTTGCTGTAATTTAATTTTCAATAAATAGCTTAGGAAAGGATGAATGATCACTTGTAACAACTGATCATGAGTTCTCAGGTGGTAGGTTTATATATTACAATGGCTTTAAAACATACAGGAGTGTTCAGTCAGGTCTAGAAAGCAGTCAAATTTACAATATTTATAACTGATTTATTTCTTAATAAACCCACTAAGGCATTTATGAATGGATCTTTATATTAAAGAAGAGGTTTAGTTTCACAGCCTGTATTTTGCCATCTGTATCACTGCATGCAGTAGTAGCTGGTAAGACAAACTGCAGAGTAAGTTCAGCTAATGCCTTTATAATTTCTTATTGAAGGTCTGGTTCCAAAACAGAAGGGCAAAGTGGAGGAAACGTGAAAAAAATGAAATTCTGGGGACTGTTCCAGGAATCTCCTTAACCCACCCACTTGGTCTGTTTTTGGATGTTCCACTGAGTCATTCTCCCCTCCTAGATCACGCGTGGAGGTCAATGCCTCTTCCAACACTGGCTGTGCCATCCATGTCTCCAGCCTTTAATCCTTCAACCTTAGGGCCATTTGGCCTCAGCAGCCTTACCTGGACTTCTCTCTTCAGAAATCCTATTTTAAATCCACATTTTGGAAGGTATAGAATTACTTTTTTTTTTCTAAATCTCAAAACTGTTCAACAATGCTGCATTTTTATTAGTTTGGTACTCACATGATCTCAATAATGTGCTCCCATAGATAAATACATTTACTAAATTGGGGTTAGTTGCTGCATAGGATAACAATTAGAAACAGCAAGAGTTAGTTTTAAGTCATGCTAGTAAAAACTTTAGGTGGGATTGTTCTTTGAAGAGCAACTGTGCAGCTTGGCTGCAGTGCTGATCTCACAGAGCTCTAAACACAGGCTGCTGTAATGGAGGTGGCTGCAGCTCCAGCCCTGGCACAGCACACACACCAGAAAGATGTGGCTGCAGAAAGACTTGGCTTGGAGGTGATTTGACAGAATGAAGGTATTAGACATTTATTAGGAGACCAGGAGCCTGGCTGCAGCTTGAGAGAGAGAAACTGAGAGATCTTCCCAATTCTTGCCTGTCCTACTACAACCCAGCCCCTTTTCCCTGGCAGATGCTGTGCTCTCACCACAGAGAGCAGCCCCCAGCCAGCCTCCTGTTCTCTCACTGCAATCAGACACCTACAGCTCCAGCAGTTCATTTCAGCTGATCCAGCAGCCTGAAATTTATCAGCAAAATGCTGCTGCTGCTCTAGCACACACCATAAGAAAAAAGTGTGTGTGCATATACATGTAGTGGGTGTGGAGAGAGATTAAAAATAAACCATCACCCTCCTCTTGCTGAAATTATAGCCTGTATCAGAGTCCCACATAACAGACAGATGCTGCTTTTCACACAGAACAAACTTGTCTGAACAAATTGGCTGCATAAACAGGCACATAAATTGGTCTTTTTATGAGGTAGTTGATTGTTTCCACAGAACAGGCTGATCTGCAGCATCCAAGGTTTGCTTAGAAAGGATTCAGCATTAGGAGATAAGCAAGTGATTGCTGTTCTAGGTATCTGCATGCCATGTCTGATCATCTCTCATTTATTTTAGTCAAAACTGTTTGAGTTTTTGTGTTGGGTTGTTTCTTAAGGGCAAGAAATTATATTGATAAATAAATTTTGTTTAAAAAAAGTACATTTGGAAGAAACTGGAAATTCTGGCACATTTTTTCCTGATACTTTGGGTGGGAGAATCTGCAACTCAGTACTTGTTCTCCAAAGCAATTCTTAATTTGGCTAATCCTGACTTTTCTCAAACACAGGTTTCTCAATGCTTTAAATCCTCTCATGACAACAGCTTCAGTACTAATGAAAGCTCCTGGACCCCCATCAGACCCTGCTCTTACGGCCTTCACTGATCCAGCAGCAGCTGAAAGGAAAACATCAAGCATTGCAGCACTGAGGCTCAAAGCCAAAGAACACTCAGCACAAA
The DNA here is from genome assembly GCA_013401355.1 of Ceyx cyanopectus. NCBI lineage: Eukaryota > Metazoa > Chordata > Aves > Coraciiformes > Alcedinidae > Ceyx > Ceyx cyanopectus. The sequence goes on from VYZU01072872.1 coordinate 16,445, forward strand.
TCCCTCAATTCAACCTCCTCTCCAGTCTCACAAACACCAACAAAGAACTTTGTTAGGAGCTGGCCCAGTGGCCCAGCCACGCAGGGGAGGGAACGCCCTGGCCAGCGAGTGGCTCCCGGCAGAGACACGTGCAAAGGGACAAACAAACACACACACACACACACACACACACACACACACACAGAGCTGTAGCTGCTTCATCTGCAGCAACAGGCTGAGTGGAAATGACCCCCCTGAAACTGCTTTCCCTTGTCACAAGGTGGGAACAGGTAGGAAACAGGTGTGTGTCGTTTCGGATGCCACAGAAATAGAAGCTTTGAAATCCCCAAACTCACCAGATGCTAGTGCAGAGGTTCCAAATTCTTGATAGGAATGAAGTTTTCTAGGCAGTTCCTCACACTTCTCAGGAGGGACTCCCATGCTGTGCTTGAGACAGGGATCAGCACCTGGTTCCAAACAGACAGTGCTTCATGTTGAAGTTCAGTTGCCAGTGAAATCTCACATTTTAGACAGACTTGGCAGGAATGAGAGGGGGCTGTTTCCAGTGAGGCTTTTGATTCAGAACTGTGTTTGTCTAAAGACTACCTTGTTTCAAGCTCTAAGTGTTAGCTTTGTGTTCAAGGTGACAATGTTTTGATAATTAAACAAAGTTTAACCTTTGTATATGAAAAATGTATCCTGTGAATGTAGGTTCTTGATGTGCAGTAAATTGTGTGTAGTTCTCTCTGTGTGTATCTACATATCAATGAGTAGCTCACAGCTGTAAAGATGAAGTTGCTGAATACTTTTAGCATGATAACTGGCACATATCTCCAGACCAGTACATTAAAAGTTTAGTTGTACATTTTCAGACATTTCATGCCTTGAATAGCTTCAGAAATTAAGTGAAAATGTGAAGTGTTCAATTCTTCTCTGGATTGATTTTGGAGTGAATGAAAACAGAGGTCTTACCAAGCAGGAGGCTACAGTTCACCAAAACCCTGCACTCCCTTTCTGGCCTCAGGTCTTCTTAAAGTTTTTGCCAAATTTTCCCATCTGGGAAGAGGGACTGAGAACAACTCTCTCATCTCTAGGTCTGATGCTTTAGCATCAAGTGAGGAGAAGTAGATCCTCCTTTTGCAGCTTACTAGCCTACCTCACAGGGCTGTTGTGGGGACTGATTAAACAAACATGACCCTGTGCAAATGGCAGAGTGATACACGTGCTAATTGTTGCTCAGCAGTTACCAAGGAAAGGCCCATAGCTGACTACACATGAAGATCACCTTACCCACAGCTGTAGGGGTGGTCTGAGCAAGCAGGCTCTACTTCTGTGGGTTGATGGGACATGAAACTCTTCCAGCAGTGCTGCCTGGTTCTGCAAGACAAACCCATGTACACACTGAAAAGATTTTGTACATTTTAGAACTTCTTTCTCAAGGCAGATCTGGGACTCCTCTTAAGACTACACCAATGTTTTCAAGGCTGGAGTTTGGAGTGCAGAGCTCCAGCTACCTATTGCTTCTGTAGACTCCTCTGATCTTGTGCTTAAGCAGAGAAAGCAGATGGCTGGATCAGAACAGCAGCTTTCCATTTCCTCTGAAATACTAACAGCTTTGATTGCTCTTAAGTCATAACCTACCTCAAGATTCTGAAGTATTTCTGGGTTCACAGACCCCATTGTGAGCACAGATAGGAGGTATTTTGCTGTTAGGAAAAGCTAGCTTTCTACCCAAGTTAAACTAAGCCTGCAGTGTGGGTCAAGCAGCAGGACACTTGGGAAGGGATGGAACCAGGAGATCTCACACAAAGTTTGTGTGAGTTGCTTCCACAGCATCTATTTGCTTCCAGAAGTCCACCCTCATGGCCTAGGCTGCCAACTGGCAGTGCAACACAGAAACCACTGAGTTTGTTCCAAATTAACCTTTTAAGTAGGTTAATGGCTTGAATACTGTCATTACACAACTTGTGTTCTATTCTGTACGAACTTCAATGGCACCTTTTCTTGCCATCAGTGTCTCTCTCTTGTAATTCAAGGAGGTTCTGCAGAAAATGAGACTGTCAGTGTTTCATTGAAAGTAGCAGGAACTGTCCTGTATTTGCTATGAGCCATTCAGAAAATATTCTGCAACACAAATAAAACCCTGGCAGTGTTGCCAAGTTGCATTCCTAGATAAAGCCACCAAAAGCAGCATGTGAAAAGTAACTGCTGAAGATTGTTTTAAAGCATTGCATGAAATAGTAGATCCTATATAATCACCAAAATCACTGTCCACAGAGATCTCACTTGGGATATCAGACTGGGGGGGGGGGGGGGGATAGCAAATTCATGAGCTACAATTCCCTTGATTTCAGCACTTGTATCAGAGATAACTTTCATCTACCAACAAAGTTTTTCCTATAGCTATAGAGAGAATCATCTCAGGGACAGCAGTGAACACACTGAGGCAAGTAGCTTCACTCATTTGCACTATAGCTCATGCCAGAGGTAGGAGCTGCTACCTGCACCCAGCACACACAGCCACTTCAACACCACTCTGGGACCTGTGGGTTTGGACAGCAGGGTTGGCTCCTAAACCCCTGCCAGATCCATTTGGTGATGCTCTTTCCTCATTCTCCTTGCAAGAGAGCACCCTTCCTCCAAGATTCCCCACTCTCCTACTGGAACCAAGAGCTTTCTGTTACCTTACTGGTTAAAGGAGCTGCCCATTCCTGGTCCATTTGGGTGGAAGATGGTGTCTGCAATCATTAGTATTTCCCAGGGGTTAGAGGTAGAGAATACAGCTTACTGAGGTTTCATCTGCTTTTAGTTTGAAGTGCTGGAAGGTTTTTTTAAAGCTGATTTCATTTTTTTTCTGCTTTAATGAATCCTTCCAAGAAACTCCTGTTCTTCCATGTGAAGAGAAAAGCCAGCTGTGAGAGATAATGATAGGATGAAAATAAACACACAGGACAACACCTGAAATCAGCTTAGGAATCAGAGTGTGTCTGTAACAAACTAAGCAAGCTTTTATATTATTAATTATTACTATCTTACAATGAAATATCACACCAAGGGCAGAAGGTTGACTTAGTCTATTTTAAACCTAAATGAAGAGGCTTAAATACACCATGCTATTATTATTAATATTACATTTATTAAAAAAGTTGGGGAGCATCTAACTGAAAAACCTTCAGCCTAGTTTCATAGCTACACATGGGCTAACACTCTTGCCATGAACCAAGCAGGGACTTGGACTTCCCTAGCTTGTCTCTGGGCAATGAGCAGAGCAGCATCCCACATTCTGCTCAGGCCACCCATTCAGACTTTCTCACACTGAATGCTGCAATTATTTCCCAACACTTTATCTTACTTTATGCACAAAATGCTTCAGTCCTAATTTAAGCAAAGCCTGCAGTGATCTGGATTAAGGCTGCAGGATTTGATGCTCTGCCTCTCTTCTGCATAAAGAAGGGTTGCAGCCTAATTCTTCTCTGGGTGACATCAAGATGGTTTCCTGGCATAGGTTTCAACAGAAACAGGCCTGGAGCCCTGGCTGTTTTATTGGGCTTGTCTGGTTTTCCTGAAAGCAAAAATATAGGAGAGGATTTTAAAAGCAGCACAGAAGATCCAAATGTATCACCACCCCCATTCTCTTTCTACAGCCACTAGCCCACTGTGAGAAAAACCCTCAACCTCCAAATTAAACCTCTTGACATTACCAATCATCACTTTTTTTTTGAGGCATTTTGCTGGGAGACTGAGGCATGTTGGTGTGTCTTCAGAAGACATTCACAGATATTTCTCTTGGAGTGCCCACACTTGGCTGTCAGGTTCATTTAGTTTGTGCTCTGCCCCAAGTTCAGTTCTGATAACGTAGGGTGTTGGGTAAATTTCCTTATTTCCAATGACATAATATCATCAGAACCTTGCCTACAAAGAAAGAATGATTTTGTTGGGGGGGGAAAAAAAGGAGAATAATAGGCCAGGTGTTTGAAGAAAAGACAAAGAACCAAGCACAGTAGGGTGTTCTGACTCACAAATCTGTATTGAGAAGGAAGTATTCATGAAGAAAATTAATTTAAGAAGTATGTAGTTCAGGTTTTGAGCCCATAAGTTCCTTTCAAAAACAGATTAGTGATTAAAAACTTTTTTAGTCTAGCAATCTCTTAAACAATTAGCACAGTAATTGGAAAGGGACTACAAATTCAAATCTAGATGGACATAAAAGAGTTTCCCCATAGAGCTTTGCCTTGGTTTTGTGGGTAACTGGCATGCACCTGCCTTTACCATCAGTGGGGTTGAAGTACTGAAGAAGTGCTCTGAATAGGGATACAAATGCCCCAAACAGTAATGCCATACAAATTACTTAATTCATGTAAAGTAGAAGTAATTGTCATGATTATGAATGTGTGAGTGACTCCTTTATTTCAAGTTATATGAGATGTAAACCACCAGCTTGCAATGGGGTTCTCACTGCAAATTTGCCAACCATGGTAGGATGTTATTTTTTTCGTTATTCTGAACAATAAATCCAAATACACTGCAGCGTGGAAATACAGATCTGCTGACTTTAATCTAGACCAGGTAAATACTAATTACTCAGTAAAAACTTCTTCTCCAGCCATGTAATTTTGCTCCACTTGCTCATCCTGCAAAAGATGCCTGAAACCACAGAAAAAACAAAGTGAGAAACATCCCGAAACTTCGGGTGTCTTCCTTCAAGGCAGATGTTTTTATTTTTCCTATTACTGAGATTTTTCACAACTTGTTAATTTTCAACCCTGTCAATAATTCTGTGGAACGGAACTACATAAAGCCTAGACTGCTAAAAGAAAAGTGGGGGGAAGGAAAGAGAGGAGATTGTGCACTGTGCATCCCTGCAGCATAACGATACTTGGCGGCGAATGGCAGAGCTGTGGCTTTCGCACAACTGTGAGAACAAAACAGGCTGAGAAGCAGCATGTGCTGCTACAGCTGTTGCACTTCACCTGCTAGAGCCACGAACCACCCAAAGGGCATCAAAAGCAGCTAAAACCAGGGCATTTCGATAGACCTTATCTCGAAATAGCTCTACATATGGATTTCTAGGAAGAAATCAAGCTAGTGGGTTGTTACAATCCATCCCCTGCGGCTCCTCTCAGGAAACCTGCATCCCCTCCAGGGCCACAGGGGAGTCTCAGCTCGGGGGCTGGAGAGACTCCTCCTCCCATCCAAACCTTGGGGTGCGGGTCCTTTGTGCCTCACCCTTTCCCCTCAGCACCCAGCTCCGTTTGTCCCTCTCCCGGACTCGCTTTCCCGGAGCTGCCGCCAACCGGGCTGCGGGGCTGTGGCGGCGGGAACGGGCTGGGAGCCTCAGCTCTGCCCTGAGGGCCCCGCTGCCAGCCCCTCAGCGCGGGCACCCAGCACAGCGAGGAGCACTGACAAGGAGGGATGTGTCACAAGCTCATTTCTGCACCTAGAACTGCCGTGGATTAAGAAACACCTGCCTTGAGCTCAAGCTACCCCTTCTCCCCGTGCTGAACCCGCCCTAGAGGTTCCCCCCCACACGCTACCCGCAGCTTTGGCTGCTGCCCCGAGCGCCCTTCCCGCCCCGTCCAGCGCTGCGGGTGCAGGAGCCGCGGCACGAAGCAGTTCGCACGTTCCGCGGCAGTGGAGCATCCCTGAGGAGCCCTCTCTCTCTCCCAAATGCTCATCCTCTCTTCAGCCCCTGGCCATCCTGTCCCCTACCCCCTAATGCATTCCGTTTTTTAGTAAACTGTCAGGTTAACCTTCAAGGATTGAAGAAGTTCAGTCAAGCACCATGCCAAGGAATATATTCCCTATTAACTTCCTTTGTTGGCTGCAGCAACATTTCCTATATCCCAGATGGAGAAATGCTCTGCAATGGCTGGTGGGAAGTTCCTGGGAGATCGGGATGAACTTGTAAAGTCATACTGATGGAGCAACAAAACTTTTACATTAAAAGTATATACTGAATGGAGGATTGATGTTTGTTTTTTATTTTATTTTAGAAAACCTACCTTATCGGTAATGATCTGCAGAAAAACTAGGACAAAACACCTGATGTAGCTGTTACAGATCAAAACTTAAGTCTTTGGTGTGAGCAGCGTAGTGACATTATTGTGAACTAAAGCAGAAGCAGACAAGACAGCCTGAATTACAGTTTCATCTGGTTCAAAAGGGTTGCTAGTAAAATGTATTTAGGTGATCTGCTAAAGAAAAGAATACATTGCATTTTGTAAGTACCCAGTCACAGCTAGAGATTTTGACAAAAGTTGACTTTCACACGCAATTAAACAAAATAATTTCAGTTTTCTAGTTTCATAGAAGCTGATCCACAGACTGCCCTATCTCCAGGGTTATTTTGTACTGATAAAAAATCACGGGATTAATGTTTGTGAAAGAAGACAAGAAAGGACAGCATTATTATAGCCTTATTTTCTATATATCCCAAAGTGAATATAGGAAGAGAAGTGAAGCAGACTGCAATGTTAATGTATGAGAAGAGCCTGGAGACACTCTCATCAGTAAGTTATCAAAACACCCAAGTCTTACCTCTGTTGGTGCTCTCAAACTGAACTAGTAGAGATGTTGCTGACTGCAGCAATAAAGTTTTCTGTTGGTGTTTTAGCAGTGGTGCTGCCAGTGCTCACCTTCTTTGTACAGAGCAAAGCAAGGAGACAGAGGAGTGAGGGGGCTACATCTAGAGGACAGGGGAACAGATGGAAGAGATCCACACTCAGTCCCCAGCTCCACAACAGGGTTTCTGCTTTGGGACTGTGGGGAGTGCTCTGAGCCCAGCCCTGGGTGTCAACCAAGTCACTCTCCCCAAGCAGAGTGGATGGCAAGTGCTGAGGACTTCCAAGACAGCCTTGAAGACAGAAAACAAAAGAGCAGCTCCAGGCATTGCTAGAGCATACAGAAAATTCTCAATTTTAAAAAGAACTCGAGCTGAATCTCAGTTTCTCATCCCAGACCCAAGAGAAGGCAAGGAAGAACCTCACTGCTTCTAGCACAGACATGGTCATTACTAATGACTCTTACTTACCTTAGGAAGGTGCCATTCACTGTTGTGCTTTTTATGGAAAGCTCCTATACACTAGTTATGTTCAAAAGGGAAGATATTTTTCTAGACTGGCAAGCAAACAAATTAAAAAACACCCAGCTCCATGCATACCAGGCATCAAAGGCCTCAGCACCCTGCTGAATAAGAGCCATGGATCACCTTAGTTAGAGCTAAACCAGTTCAATCTGTCAGTGAGAAGCACAAGAGAAGATCTAACCATACTGAACTGAGGCTTTCTGGTCCAACTGATGTGTCATTTAACAGTACAGGGTTCAGAGGTGTTCACAAGTACTACTACACTTGGAATATCCATAAAGTTGGGAGGGTTAAATTAATATATGCTCCAAAATTTAACAGACTACTGTAAATACCTAGACAAAGCAGAATATTTCACTTCCAGAGCCCACTGATGTTATTTTGGGGTTCTGGTTGATTGTTTGGGTTTTTTTTAAGTCTATTATTAATCAATTATGCTATACCTTGCAAAATATGCTTTCATAAGTTATTTTCATAAACACAACTCAACTAAATGTCTTCATTATTTATATATAATAATAAATAATAATATAATATTTATAGTCTTAGATAATTCCTACGTGAGGTACAGAGGGGAAGGGTGGGGGGTTATAATAACAGAACATCATTTCTTCTCTCTTTAAAGTTTAAAAGATGTTACATACAGACTTTGCAGTTTGGCAACTATACATCAAAATAGACAGAAAATATTCTGTTCACTGCTATTTCAACATGGAAAGGTCTCATACACAATGCAATAGATTCACAGCAGGTCCTTAGAACATATAGTACCTTTAGTACCTTTGAGTAAACAGGGGACTTCAGAAGGTGAAAAAAAATGAATACAACAAGCAATCCAAACAAATTTTAAAATAATTTCACGAATGGTTTCCCTTTCAGTAAGATAAAAAAAAATAAAATAAAGCTGGCTACTCTCTAAAACACTCAGCTGATAGCTTACTTATTAGACAAAAATTAGTGTCCATTCAACCATGAAAAAGACAAGCCATTATATGCTATAAGAGCAATCAAACTGACATCAGCTACTGTACATCTTGACACTTACTACATAATCAAAGTAAACTTTGCTATATGTGACTGATCTAATGTACCTGTCAGTTATCACCATCTCTGCTCAGATGAGTTCGTGTGTCACCTATATACATGGGACAAAACAAATAAATAAATTGCAATGTTATCTCTTCAAGCTGCTCACACGAGCAAGGGGAGAGTGCTTAGTATTCAGTAATGGAGTTAGGAGTAATTTACTGAGAGATAATTTCTTTTGGACCTAAAATCTCCTGCCTCCTGTAGAGCGGACAAATAGAACTATCTAACAGGAAATGGGGCATGATAATATTGCTCTTTAAATAGAACTAACAAAATGGAAAGACAATAGGCATTACAAAATATACAGCTAACAGTTATCAAAACCTTTGATGTTTTTATAGCTATTTACTGCACGAGACTGTATTAGCTGCTCCAGCCCCATTTTAATACGAGAAAAGTTTAACATGTTTTTTTTAAAACACTTTAAAAAAAAGTTTCTATCTCTGAAGTAGTACTCTCAGGTATCTGGGGAAACTGAGTAAGAAGAGAGAAAGCCACTTTGTTGATGAAATAACGAAGAAATGTCAATCAGCTCCAGCAGCAGTGCACACGATGGATGGCAGTTGTAATAGCACTGATGGTTTAATCATCCAGAACTGATCTTCCTGTACCTGAGCAGAGATGCAGCAGGGTGCAGAGGCCAAGCCACTCACCTGGGGCTTGAAAGGCTAATTCTACTTCTGACTCTGCCCCTGCAGCTCCACACACCTTAGGCAAGACGTTTCATCCTTTTGCCACACTCTGCCCTCTCTGGAAGGCACAGCCTCCTCAGGGAGAGGAGCATCCCTCACCCTGCTGCTTTTCCATGCCACCAGGACCCTGAGCCTCGGCTCTGCTGTAGCACAATCCTTAAGTCATTTCAGAAGGGGTCACCTGGGCCCTCTCTCAATTCACAGAGCTGATCTTCCCCAGCAAAGCTGTGAGGGGCCGAGTCAGCAGGAACTGCAGATCCCAGACTCAAGGAACCCTTCTAACAGCAGTGTTGCTTATACATCATCTCTGCTGCTCTGTGGGAAAAAAAAAAATCAGATTTCAGGCAGCAGCAAGCTCTGTTCCAGCAATGCAAATCCTGAGTACCAAAGAGATTGAGCTCAGCTCATTTCTTTTACTGCCCTTCTTGGCTTCTTTGCAGGGGATACAGTCCACCCACTCCTGCATAGGCAGCAAGGGACACAATTAGGTATTAATGCCATAGACATTCTTACTTTTTCAGGAATCTTTTTTTTTTTTTTTTCTCCTCACCTTCTCTTTAAGGCACACTTTCAACAACTGTTCCTCAGGTTTGAGAGGAAGAAAATGAGCTTGCAAGACTGGGAAATTCAGCATGGATCCTTGCTCAGAGTGGCATTTTATTTAGGTTTCTCCCTTATAAGAACTTGTCAGCTCTCCTCCAGTTTGTCCAAAACAACCCTTCAGCACAGCACACCTCTGGCCCTTGCCTGCAGCCCCAAAGACAATAATCAAGGTCTTACTGGACAATTACATTTGTCCAACTGATTTTTGGAGGTAACTTTACATTTTTTCCTGATTGATATATATAAATTCCTTTAATTGTATTCCCTCTTGATTGCATCATTATACCCCAAATAATCTTGGTTCTGGCTTCTCTTTTCTATTTGGTCCTGGGCCTGGTGATACCTCTCTAATTTGAAAAGATAACTTATCCAAGAACAAAATTTTTTTCTATAATAGAAAGTGAAATGACTGCAGCTCCCCAGATGCAGCTTCACAAGCATCCTAGGGTCAAGTTGAATCTCCAGCCCCCAAGAATGCTGTTTTGTAACAAAATTTTCAGGGCACTCTGTGCTGAGCTTCTTTCTAGAGCATCTCTTTTATCCTTTTGATTGGTGTCACTTCCCTCTTGGGGAACTTTCAGTACAACAAAATATTTATCAATGCTGAATTCTCTGTGAAGTAGAAAAGCTGGGAAGACTCTCCTCAGTGGAAGATATTTTAAATATTTCACTTTCCAAGTTGCTCTGTGAATGCAGGGAAGAAGTATATAACTTAAACACAGGGAGTTACTGACCCAGAAGTGATTAGCATTAGCGTAAAGCTTTCAGACCCTTTTTCATCTTATTGATTCTAAGCAGAATAAATCCGTAAATGATAATAGGGCTCAATTTAAATTACCTACAGCAAGTGCTGCTTTTCAGCTCTCGTCAGACAATCATGCTGTTCAATCAGCTCCATTCTGTATGTACAAAGCAAATTAATGTGTATAAAACAGTCGTAACTCAGGCCAGTTTTCAACAAAAGACTCTTTTATGTAGCATACAACTGCCTTTTATTGACATGCTTTTAATTGAACCTATAATGCTATGTCCATATTCTACCTAATTATAGTGGAAAATACATATATCCTTCAAAATATTGACCATACCTTTCCCTTTGGTAAAGTTTCCAGAAACTTTATCAGGGTAGAGAACAATGTTCTCAGTTAAGACCAGATTTGTTCAGAAACACTAAAAGGGCATGAGAAGACACTTCTGAGCATGTTGCAGCCCAGTAATGTCTCAAGGATGATCACATTAGCACAGGGAATCTGCCAGGCTGGCTCCTTGAGGGTAGCCAGTAAACACACCCCTCAGAGCAAGCCAGAGGGCTCTGCAGTGTGTCACATCCACACAACAGCCTCCAGTCTGGTGGAGCTGCTTCATAAGCAACTCCTTTCTGTTTCAAAAGGGATCTTTAGTGTGTCTTACTTTCTTTGTGTTGTCCAGTTTGCCAGGGAATGGGCAAGTTCCAGGAAGCCAGGACACTACTTCTTTAAACGAGTGAACTCCTGGAACAACAGGCAGAAAACAAAGAATTAAAAGTAAACTCTGGCCAATACTTCTGGGTCAGCCCAAGACATTTGCCCAGTGGGATTATCTTTGTGAGGGTGGTGATGCCAGGGATGTGGGAGTTTACTTACACTCGTCTCTACCATTTGAACCAGGATGGCTTAAAGAGAACTACTGGGGCATCCTGCAAAGATGAAGGAGGACAACAGGCCTTTTACTTCCCTTGTGACATTACCAAGTCCAGGTAGGAAAAATCCTGCTGACAGGCTTTGCAATAAAGCCTCAAGCTAAGACAACAGCACATATTCCTCTTTAGGAACATGCGTGCCATGCCATGGTTACCAGCAGCAAAGAGCAAATAAACCCAAGACTAAAATCAACTGCACTGGTGGCATCGATTTTAACAGGGGTAGAGCTCCACCTCAAGGATTTACTTTGACAATTAGTTAATGGCATTTCCAGGCTCTTCTGCCAGGTCTGCACCCCACTGACACTACCTCTGGGCCTCCTGTCTAATATTTTGCTTTACATTTCTTTCCACCAAGCAATCCCCCCAGAGCCAGGCGAGCGGCGCGGGTGGAGCTGCTCCTGCCCGCACACGGCTGCAGCAAGTAGCTGGGAACACCCCTCAGCAAGTTGTTTAGCAGCAGACAAACCCTCCTGATCAACACACAAGAGACACACAGACAGACACAGACAGACAGACAGACACAACCCTGCAGTGTGACTGAGCTGAGCAGCTGAAGCTCGCCAAGCGCTGCTGCCACCGCTGCCACGGCTCTCTCCAGGGGTGACCTTCTCCTCCTCTTTCTTCCCTCTGCCTTTCTCCAGAAGTTTGTCAGGCACTGCAATTAGAAGTCTGTGAGCTGAAGTAAATGGATGTTTAATCTCCCTGGGGAAATATTTAGAAAGTGTACTGAGATGTATTTACTGAAGATTTCACTAATTCAAATAAATCAAGTTAAAATTACAGCCCAGACTGCCTACTGTCAGTTTCCTGAAAACCCTTCCATTCAAAAAAAGCAAATAAAAACGGTGAGTTCCATTGTCCTTTGCTTTTTGACTGGGAGCAGAGCTGACATTGATGTTGTGGTGAAAGACATTAGTATTTAACTACTTGAAGAAATTCACATTACCACAGTGTCCTTTTAAATTGCTGTATTTATGTTCGCCACATAAGTTGCTATTAGCAACAGTAAAAAACAAAAAAAAAACCCCTTATATTGCTGCCTTGAACACAGCAGTGGTTTATTGTGCTAAATTCTTTGGACCTTTCTTCACTCAATATTTGAAATAAAATTAAAGTGCTATGCCTGCAAAAGAACTATTTCTTCCAAAGTATATATATCACTCACTGTAAAAAAAAAAAAAGACTTTAAAAACTAATGTAGCTGACAGGTAATCTCCAAGTTTTAGATCATGAAGTAAAACAAGTTCTTGTGAGAATATTGACTTGCCCCTTAAACTTCAGCTTTTAACCTAAATTTTTGCAGCTTTTAACCTGAATAAAAGCACATTACTAAAATCTTTATATTGAAGGGATTTTGATTTCTCTGGAGTATGTGGTAACTCCTGTTTGCCTTCCAACACTGTAACTGTTGGGGGTTTTTTTGCACATAACTTTTCCAAATTTGTATTACCATAAAGATCTGAAGGAGTAGGGATTAGATGCTACGTATTTAAAGATGAACCAAACATTTTATCTAGGACAGATCAAACCCTTTAAGATAAGGTCCCATGAAATATTTAAGTAATGCTTCTTTAAGAACTAGTGAGTCCATCTGATGTTTAAAAAAATTTTTTTTTTAATGTCTGCTTTACTAAATAGAAAATATGTCTAATGTTCCCATTTGGTGAACAGAGCTTTCCATTCAGTTCACCACCACACTACTGAAATAGCAAACAAAACAGCCCCACTCATCACCAACAGTGTCACAATGTGGCTCAAAGGAAAAGATACTCATTTATCGTATCAGTTACACAGGAGGATCACACTAATAATTCAAATGGAGAAGAAAATGTCCAATCTGGTTTCACTGTAATATTAAGGAAGGAGTAGATAAGTAAGGCAGGAAGAAGGTTGGAGAGTCTTGCTTCCCTTTGTGCCCACGTGGCAGGATCCTGGTCAGCTCACAGCACCTTCAGTGCTCCCCTCTATAAACTGGGCAGTGACACCTCTGGGACCTGCAGAACAAACACAACATCAGCCAGTGCTGGTCCTCAGTGCTGGTGCTCTGTGTATGCAACACTTTAATACACCCATCTAACCCTATTTCAGTGACTAAAGAGAAACAAAAGCTGCAGAGGATGAAATCCTTCTGCTGACATCATTAAGAAATTCTTATCTCTCCCTGCCAATTTAGATCTACAAATTTAACTAGTCTCAAAACTTGCCTTGATGGAGTTTAAAGTTTATTGCCCTGCACCAGCACAAAGGCAGAAGCTCTTGTGCAAGCTCCATTAGGCTCCAATAGCAATAATATTCTTTGTGGTGTTTCAGGCAGTGGAACACAGCTTTTTAGTAAACAGCCAAGGTAAGGAACAAGGTAACAGTGATAAGAAGAGGAAAAGTCAGCTCTGAATGGCAAGAAGCTGTTCCCATCACGTGCATCTACCTAGGCTGGAAGATACACATCCCTCATCAGCGCCCATACACTGCACTGAAGAAATGTAGTTAAACACACCTCCAGCAATGGGCTGAAATATTGCACGAGTGGGGCTTTCAGATCTGACTTTATATCATCAAATCCTACTGTGTGAAATTAAACAGGGAGCAAAACTCCTCTTCCACAAGTACCCTTACCTAGACCATCTCCAAATATATCTAAAAAAAATATGTATCTGGCCTCAGATTCTTCTTAAGTGTTACTTATTGTTCTGTCAGTAATGAAAAAGAAATAGTCTAGATTACTTTCTGCTTAAGTTAATTTTTCTTGTCTCAGCAGAACAGATCCTAGAATTCCATTATTTTCTGCTAGTAAAAACTGTTGTTGCTTTCTTCTGGAACAGAGAACCCAGATTTAGTTCAGTCATTACATTCATTTTTCTAATGCATTCCAGGTCTCTGGAGACAGGTGGTTCAGGATGGAGAGAGATAAATATAGCTGCTTCTCCATGGAGCATTCTGTTGCCTCAGGTTTCCAAATCCAAATTAAGTAGTTAATGATTTATGTATACACTGAGCATTAGCATCTTCGTGCCACATTAGTCTTCAGATCACAAGTGGCTCTAAAGAGGCTTTAGACAAACAAATGAATATTAGGTTGAATGATTCAGCTTACTTCATGTAAACAGTTCCAGCATGTTCACATTGATCATCACTAAACTGCACAGAGGCAGGCAGTCTCAGTTGTAAAGTTAAAGGAAAAAAAACCCCAAACCTCAATGCTACCACAGAAGCAGCAAGGAGTCCTTGGCTCTTTTTTATATTCAGTTTTATCACACTGATCTGCCCTTCTCCTGATGGATTAGCCAAGGTTGCAAAGCATTCACTGTACGTAGGGGGGTTATTAAAGCTTCACTGAGGCCATTATGAAATTGCAGGACTCTTGTCTCTTCCTTGAAATGTAACTTCCAGCTTTCAGAGTCATGGGAAATGCTGCACACATCCCTCCCCACCCAGAGCAGAGGCCCAGCTGCACTTGTGCATGCAGGCAGTAATGATTTTGTTTTTAAAGCAACGTCCTGTGCAGATCTAACTCAGACTTTAGACACTGAGCAGGCAACACAGGGCAGGTGTCAATTCTTCATCCTCACCACATCTGCTTGGACATAGTGCTCTTTAAACAAGAGTTTCCTCTGAGGGTTTATGGGCTGGTTTGCTTTTTTTTTTTCTCTCAGATCTGATACTCAATATGAATCCTTTCATCACCTCAGCAATATACACAGATCAGCAAAAATACCATTTTGGCTATGACTGCATCTTGCTGCATCAGCATTTGTAACTTAACCTTTTTCAACCTGCACTTACAGGGTGGTTTGCTCAGTGAACACCAGGTCTTGTTTTGCTAAGAATGCCTCTCTAGGGTCCTGAACAAAATCTTCATCTAGCAAGTCATTACTTTTTTGGTTGTTTTTTTTTCTCCTTTTCAGTACTGATCTACATTATTCAGCCTGTTACTTCATAGAAACTAATTGTTCTGGTTGGAAGAGACCTTCAGGATCATCACATCCAACCATTAGCCCAGCACTGCCACATCCACCACTAAACCATGTCCCTAGATGCCACAACAACACGACTTCTAAATAACTCTAGGGATGGAGACTCCACCACTTCCCTGGGCAGCCTGTTCCAGGGCTTTACAAACCTTTATGTGGAGAATTTTTTCCTAATATTCCACCTACACTTTTCCAGGTGGAATTTGAGGCCATTTCCTCTTGTCCTATTGCTTGTTACCTAGAAAACAGACCAACCCCCACCTCACCAAAACCTCCTTTCAGGTAGTTGCAGAGAGCAAGTCTCCCCTGAGCCTCCTTTTCTCCAAACTAAACATCTCCCTCAGCTGCTCCTCCCCAGATTTGTTCTCTAGACCCTTCACCAGGTTTGCTGCCCTTCTCTGGATGTGCTCCAGCCCCTCAACATCCTTCTTGGAGTGAGAGGCCCAAAACTGAACTCAGTATTTGAGCTGTGACCTCCCCAGTGGTGAGTACAGGGGGATGGTCACTTCCTTAGTCCTGCTGGCCACACCAGTGCTGATACAACCCAGGATTCTGGCTTTTCATTTTGGTATTTCCTACATGTCAGAAAACATGAATTCTGTTATGCCCTCTGCCTACTCTACTATACAGTGCAAAAATAGTTTAATTATGGATATTTCCCCAATAGTGGAATAATCATCAGTACTACCTAACCAAGGCATCTTCACCCCAGCAAAGAAAGCCCTTTTGGATTTGTCAAAATCACAGTTCCAATTATTATAGCAGCAATCATCCATGTCCAAATTTCATTTCACTGGGAAACCTTTAAAATGTGTATTCTTAACCCCAACTTTCCCCAAGCATGTGCACAGTGGGCACTTGTTACTGTGAAGCATGGTACACCTCACCTTCACTTTCAGACTTGACTTTGGTGAGGAGGAGAAGCACCAGGTCCCAGAGGTCCAGACTGGGGAGGCAGACCCTCACTCACCATTGTGACATTGCAGAATAACAGATTCTGTTAACAGAAAACAAAACAAGATCCTAACATGCTGACTGCTGCTCTTGAGCACCTCGAGTCTTAGCTAAAAATAAGACAGCCCCCTTTAGACTTTCCACCCCCCTGGGGTGCTGCAAGGGTTTACAGTTTAATATAAAGCAATTCAGAGGAGTTCTTAGACAATGACTATCACCTTCCAAGAACACCCTCTATCTAGCACTGCATTTTTAGAAAGCCATTCTGATGGCATCCAAGTGACAAGCAGTGCTGCCATGGCAAAGCCAAGCATCTGAGCAATAAGCAAGACTTGGGCTTACTCTGCAAAATGTAAAGCAAAATAATCTCAGAAGTAGAGTCAAGACAACTTGTTCACTTGCAGAGATGGCCTGAAAAAGAAAAGTTTAAAAGCAACTAGAATAATAGTGATTTTCCAAGTTTAATTTTGCTTTGCAGCACAAGATCATTACTGCAAATGGTTTGGCTTGACCACGTAGAACAGCTGGACTTCAAGGAAGTGAACAGTTACCCAAAAAACACAAAAACAACTTTTTTTCTTTCTGTCTGTACTCTGCTTTAGGTAAACTGACATCATCAGTCCTTTAACAACAATCCTGCTCAGCTGTACTCCCAGTCCCACATTGACAACAAGGCAATTCTCCGAATGCAGAGAAGATAAATGGAGTTAATGCCACTAAGCAAACATGACATTTTTGTTGTACTGTGATCATAGATGAGTCACTAAGTAAAATGATTAATCACAAATCAATGTTACTAGGCTCATTTAGAGATGATTCTCCCTTTGCAGAGCAGGTAGAAGCTCTAAATTTATAGGCTAATGCGTTTATTCTGGCTGTAGCAGTCTCGTTATTGGTCTTGAGCATCAGAGTCTGCAGGAAATTTGTGTGCAATTAAGCTCAAGCGAGGACCTGCTTATACACATTTTGGCACTTTTTTATCTGATAGTCTGCTGTGCAAATATATAAATGAATTGAAGCATTACAGAGAAATTACAGTTAATGTAATACTAAGAAAAATAGACATACACCAGAATTTTAATACATAGGCCAATAAGGTATCTAGCCCATAAATGACACTCATTTTATCAGTCTGCAAATGGGTTTATCAGTCCCCAGATGGGTTTGTACTAAGATCTGAGACTGCTTCATTTTCAGGTGACTTACAAATGGTTAAGTTCCACAAACAGTTTTACAATCTCAGCTGTTCCAGGAGGGAGTACTGGGATTTGTTGAGTGACATGTTTATAAGTCACACACACTGGGAATAGTTTTTATTTGGTAACTAAATTCACCTTATTTCAATATTAGGCAGGGGAAACAAAAAATTATTTCAAACTTCATAAAGGCTTGGTAGCAGCATAGTGCTGCTGTTTTCACCTTGAATTTAATGACATTAAATTCTCACAGAGCCTCATGCACATCTCTACCTGCCTACCCAATCTGGCAATATAAATTGTTTCTGGAGTGATCACTACCAATCTCCAAAGAGTAATTTTACAGAGCAAGAGACTGTACCAGTCCTAGATATGACAGACCCTGGATCCCTGTACTTCCAGATAGGGACTATTTCAAAGTAGAGCTGGCTGAGTATTAAACAGGATTTAAAGAATATGAAATAAATACATGACAATTTGACCAATTTTGGTTTAAATTTTGCTTTCAGAAGGGAGTCACTAGTTGAACATAATAAATATGATTGTATGGTGACAGTCATATAGTCAGCACCACAAGCCACAATATTTTGGACCCTCCTCACACCCCCAGTGTTTTTACCCTGCTCAGCTGTATTTGCAATAGCAGGAGTCACACAGCCATCTGGAAAACACAAGGTTTAGTCACACTGCACTTAGATTCCCCACAATGTAGCAGTGTTAGTGAGGGGACGTGGTGGTGAAGTCCCCAAGCTGTTCTGCATTCTACTAGAGCAGGGAGGAGTTGCCAAGTAGAACCCAAGAGTTGTGAGGTCCTAAGCAAAAATAACCTATTGTAACTGCTAAGCAGCTCACAGTGCTCCTGCCAGAAAGCACCAGCCAGGCTGTGAACACACCACTGTGCTCTGACACAGGGAAAGGGTCAAGCACAACAAGGCTTTTGGACGTGCACAAAACTGTCCTGCATGCAGAGTATTTATTACTTAGAGAATACACATCCTCAAGATAGTAACTGCCCTGTTACACCTTTAGGTAGCTCTTGAATGCAGGGGACATCAAATCTACAGTGATCTAAACTATATCTGAAGTAAGTTGTCCATACAGGAAAACTGACAAGCTTGTCTCAGCCCTTCCTCTGCTCCTACCGTGCACAGTGGAAGGTGAAGCAAAACTCTTTGAATAATCTATTTATTTCTACAGTGAACAAAGCAAGCAAAGGCTAAATCAACTGCCTTTTAACTAAGAACTGATGATTTCTATGATGATGCTTCAGTGAAAAGAACAAAAAAGCTGAGAAGATAGTGCTTTTTCTTAAGGGACCAGCCAGTTTCCAGCCAGCTGCCTCAGACCACCCTGCAGCCAGTGTGCTCCAGGGCTGCCAACAGCAGCTTCCAGATACTACAGTAACGTGACAATTTGAAACCAAAGACCTTCCAAGTCATACACTGAGAAAAGATTTGTCTAATTATTTCATGTGGCAACTAAAACTTGTATTTCCTCGTGCATTTTGCTTTTCTGACAGCTGCTGACAGGGAGATGGGAGAGGATGAGACACCAGCTTACCTGTACCCATCATGTACCACTGCTCTGGCCTTCCTAGTTCTGCACAGGGCCATTAAAAGCTTCACTTCAACAACCTGAGATTCCAGGGAGAACTCCTCACATAGTCTCTATGGTTCTAATATGCATTAGTAAGCTTTGTTGTTTGGTGGTTTGGTTTTTTTTGTAAGCTAACAATAATTGTCAGCTTAAAAGTAAAGAGAAAAAGTAAATAGAAAAAGAAAAACCAAAACAACTACAGAACAGCCCCCACTGAATAATCAGTAATTTCCTTTGCTACAAAGGGAGCCCCAAAGCCATATTCAAAAGTTATTCTCCAAAAAAACCAAGGTACTCAAAGCTACATTTTCTTACCCCTGCATTCCAGAGACAGACAGCTATCTACACTATGAGATTCAGTGCATTAAAACTGACTGCTTGTTTTCTATCATCACTTAGTATTTAAACTGCAAAATCCTTCATCCACATGGAAGAAGGCTGAATTTGAAAATGACCAGGGAACACAAAGCATCAATACAGTCTGCACTCAGAAGTTAAGACCAGGCAGGAATACACATACAGCCTTCAACTGCTATCGGGATATCAGGAAGAAGTTCTTTCCCTTGAGGGTGGTGGCTCAGTGGCACAGGCTCCCCAGGGAGGTGGTTGAGGCCCCATCCCTGGAGCTATTCCAGGGGAGGTTGGCCAAGGCTCTGAGCAGCCTGGTCTAGTTGAGGGTGTCCCTGCTCACTGCAGGGGGCTGCACTAGATGACCTTTGGAGGTCCCTTCCAGCCCTAACCAGTCTATGCTACAAGAACTATCATGCAGGAATTAGCAATCACCACCAACAGGAAAATCACATTTTTTCCTTATCACTGGAAATATTACTGTAAAGCAAACCCTCAACGGACACAATCCTCCTTCGAAAACAGCCTAAGCGGAGAAGCAAATGCCGAGGTTTTTAACAGCACATGAGCATAAAGGAAAGCGTTTGTAGCAAAGCAACGTAGCCTCTGAGGCGGGTTAGGCGACCGCAGCGCTCCACCTAGTGCCAAGAAACTCGGGTGAGCTACTTGCCTCGAGTTCCCTCCCCCGACGTGGTGCTCAAACTGCAGCTCAGCTACGGCAATAAATCTCTCTCCAAGAAACTTTGCAGCAATACAAGGGGTACTTCAACTGAAGCATCATTAGAAAGAGTCTACAGCCAAGATGAATTATCACATTTAAAGCCTCAGAGACGTGCTCTACATTATGAGAAACAAGTTCTTACACCAGTGGTGCTGCCAGGTGCAAGCCACTGCAGCGTGTAGAGAAGAGCATGAAATGAGGTCTCAGATCAGAAATATGGATTGGAATTTAAATTCCATCTCAGCACCAGAGAAACTATTTACAAGAGATTAATGTTCCGGAAGGATGCAGTGGGGGAGAAAAAAAAAAAAAAGTTTTTTTTCTAGCTGGTAGGACACGGGATACTGAGGAGCACATAAAAATAATCCCAAGAAACCCAATTGTAATGATTCTGTTCTGGAAAGTGTTTGGATCAAGTGTACAGCTCAGGCCCATGGTAGGAGAGGGCCAAGGACAATCACACCAGTGCCATTTTCCCCCAGCAACTGGCTGAAGTTTATCCATTTGTTTTGCCATGGTGGATGGACACTCTGGTCCAGCCTCTACCCAAATAGCATTTGGCCATCAAATGAGACTCTCTCATTGCAGTGAAACTTGGTACACTTGAAAGAGAAATGAAGAAATGATTGAGTGATAGATAGTAAGAGATCACAACTATCAGTGCTCAGTGGTGACATGACCTCACTTGACAGCGAGACAGCTGCTTGCAGGAGGTGTTAAGAACTCACCCCTGCAACTGCCACCTTGGTAATGAGCTGCTGCAGGAGGAGCTGGGGAGGATGTTCAGAAGTTCAAAGGAGAGAAGACCAGTTCCCTGAGATCCTGGGATTCAGACACCTGCAGCTTCCAGGTGCTATCCAGGGAGCAGGAAGGACAAGTGACCACCACAACGGGTCAAGATCCTCAGCAGTATTTTGATGTTTTGCTGCACCATGACTCACCTCTGGCTGAAAACAAACACAAAAACCCCCATGCAGGTTGCTGAAGTGAAGATAAAAGCACCACAAAAGAGCAGCAGCCTCTGCAGTTACATTCTGCTGCCCCCCAAACCCAGACTCCACAGCAATTTAAGGTCTCAGCAGTTTGAGGACAAGCTGCCACGTGCAGCTTTCTGCCCTCATCTGTCCCCTCAGCATCTACTGAAACAGACCAGGAGGGGAACATTTGGTCAGTTTTACTTTCTGCAAGTGTTTGATGACCCTTAGCTGGCATGAACAAGGTAGTTGACCCCTGAGATGCTGCAGGCTTCCTGAACACCAAGGAATGGTGACTTGGTCTAGGTGACTTTGGGTGACTTGGTCTAAGTGACCCTGCTCTGGCAGGGGGGTTGGACTAGATGATCTTCTAGCTCCCTTCCAACTCATCCTGTGATTCTGTGAATACATCCTTATGCCAGCTACTCTCTTCTCAGGTCTTCAGGATATTTTGGCTGGATTCCAGGAGAAAAAAAAAAAGTTTTTGTCTTACACTTGAAGCTTTACTATTGCAGAAGGCAATTTTCATTTGGGAACAACACAGAATGTACAGGCTGGCAAGTGCCCTCACTGTGATAGCAAAGCCATTGCCACTGCCTTCTCCTTGCTGGTGCTGCACAACTGCAGCCCTGCAGGTTCTGGTATCCCAAACATACCTGCTTCTGCTGTAGCAAAGGACATCAGGATTGACAGCAGTGATCCACAGGTGCCTGCAGGATGGATGGCAAGGGCATGGTAAGTTGACAGCTTCTAAGTGCTATTAGGCATTGGAAACATCACAGGACAGGCAGTGGTGGTTTCACTGCTACGAGCACTGGGGGTGTCAGCAGATGATTCAGTATCAGTGGCAGTGGAAGTGATGAGCCTGCTCATGCCCACAGCTATAGAGTATAGAGCACTGTATATATCAACTCCTCTGGCAAAGAGCTAAGGACAGCTCCCAGTTCACATCTTAGCTTGTTTCATTCACAACAACTAACCATCCTATGGAACAATTCTAATTAGACTCTGGGTAACAAGCCACACTAGCTAAGGAGGGACTGGTTTGCTTTCTGTCACAAAGAACAGTGAACACGTGGCCCTTCAGTTGTACTTGCTGCCTGAGCAGTGAGGATGCAAGCCCTGCACACACAGCCCCCTGCTCTGAAGAACCACAGTCTCATCAGAGTATCTTTGCTATGTCATCAAGTTTAATTCCAACCTGTACTTCAATATGCACAGAACTATTTGCAAATACAGTGAAAACTTGAAGTCAAAAGAGCATCAGTCACCAGCATTGCAGCTTTCAGTAAATCCTCCACAACTTCAGAAAAATCTCTATAAACATTGTGTAAAGTAGATACAGAATGTACACAGGACAGTTTTCTATACAAAAGTGCATTTTACCAATACAATTAGCAGAGAAACTGGGGGGAAAAAAAAAATCAGAAACAAAAAACAAAACCCAAACTCAGTTTAAGCAGTACCATATATAGTCTAATCCCCCACCTCTCCCCCCCCCAAAAAAAGAACCCAAACCAAACCAAAAACCCACAACAAACCCCCCACTTTTCCCTTGCTTTGGTTATGAACTCTATCCAAGGCTTCAAGATTATGACTATTCTTTTTTTTTTAATTGAAGAATTTATTTGTAGTTTGGAAAAATGTTTTAAAGTTAGCCAGATGAGAGAGAATGCAAACATGATTAGAATTAATAGTCAAAACAGCCAAGTTTTGAGTATTACTAGAATTTGACCTTGGTAGATTAATAAACTATCTTCGCAACCCTTAAATAGAAAATTGTGTGTTGACTTGTCCTTTCTGTGCCCAAGAACTGCAAGATAAGTCAAAGAACATTAAACCCATGAATCTAACATTTGCCATGAAAATCTGGCTTACAGGAAGGAACTTCAAAAGCCCCCAGAAGAGTCAGGTTGGTTAATATTTATAGATCAATGCATCAACTGATTTCAAAGCTGAAAGAGTTAGGAGAAGAAATGGCTTCAGGCCATTCAGCATAGACACCAGTAAATATTGCCATTTTTACATGTTTCTATATTGTATATGCACTCTGATGTGAATGCATATGAGTAAGTTCAAGCAGGTTGGTTGGTTTGTTTTTTCCACCAGAGAATGATCTTCATAGGTTTCAACCCACAAAATGAGAGCTGAAAGTTAAGCCCAGCAAAGTCTTGCAACAACTTCTCTTGCTCTTCTTAAGCACCCCATCCTGAGCATACTAAAACCATCTTTAATCAGTTTCCCAGATCAAGAAAAATAGATATTATCTTAACAAAGGATGACATTAGATACACACACAAAAATGAGACAGGTTTTTCAGGCAGCTACCACTCTTCCTCATATTTAAATTCATTAGAAAAGAATGCACTCTATTGTTTACAGTCCTATTGCAATCAGACTTTCAGTGCTCCTTCTAAGCCTTTTAGGAGAAAAAAAAGTTACCATGGAAGCAAACCATTAATGTTACAGAGTGTAAATTGGTGACATTCCTACTGCAGTGGGTACAGAGCACCCTGATGTGCAGCTTTGGTACCTTGGAGCCACAGAACTGGGACCTTTCTCCTGCTTGTCTCTCATTTGCTTTTTAAGTTTGACTTTTTTAACTATGAATAAATAGCAGAGATTTGATTATTATTTTTTTTCAAAGATTAATAAGAATGCATGATTTTAGCAGTCTTGTTACTACACTTTATCTATCTGAAACCAATAATCTGTAAGTAAGTCCCTGGAAAGCAAAGCAGTGGCCACAATGGCCACACTGGAATCAGCAAGAACAAGTTGAACTACAATCCCAACCATTTTGACCAGTGCCATGGGCATCCAATATAAATTCATAGAATCATTTAGGTTGGAAAAGACCTCTAAGATCCTGGAGTCCAACCACTAACCCACACTGCACCATGTCCCTCAGCACCACATCTGCAAGGATGGTGACCCCCCACTTCCCCAGGTAAGAATACAGCACACTGCAGGGAAAGGCAACAATCTGATAGAAACACCTCCCCTCTCCACCAGATGACTAGAATCACTGCAGCACTAGAAATAAGGAGGATGAGAAAAGGGAAAAAGCTGTGGAGTTATGTGAGAGCTCTTGAAGCCCACAGCTATTTCAGGCCTGGTTCTCTGTTCTTGGCAAAGACAACATTCAGGTAAGCAGGGTGCTACTCTTCATTCTTAGAATATTCAGAGTTTTGTATTCTAAGGTGATAAGCATCCTGGGACTATGAGATCACAGAGCTATAAGCTATTACCATGGAACCCCTGGAAATCCAGTCTCTTCTGTTGTTTTAACTGTCACACAAGTGACTAAAGTACCCATCTGGAGACAGCATATCACAACCAGCTGCTGTGGCACCCAGGACCTTGTCATGTAATGGAACAGACAAGCAACTAGATCCAGGTACTCACTTGGACTGTTATACTTACATACTCCCTCTAAGATCAAGATGGAAATACTATACTCCCTCAGCTCAAGATCTCTGGAAGCTAGCAGACAGGTGACCAAAAAGAACTGTACCTCTTCAAAATGAGATGGTCTTCTCTCAGCAAAGCCTGAGGGATTTTAAATTCTGAAAAGCTGCTGAAACAGAATAAAGTGACACACTTTCATGCTCCACCACGCTGAGATATTGCACTTTTCTTACAATTCATTTCAGAGTCTCAATTCTCTACAGTATTAAATGTGCATTTTGCTTCAGAAAAAAAAAAGTCACATTTCAAAGTCACTTCAGAAAATAAAGGTTGCACTGAACTGTGACAGTGTACACACAGTGAAATTCCATGATGAATTCATTCATTACAGCCATGGTAGGTTGCAAGAGTTCAACAACTGCACCCTGAAATAAGCTGAATTGACAGCAGTTCAGTTTTTGCCTCCACCCAAGACATTTAAAAGAAGCTCCAGATTTAACTCAGTCTAAATTCTCATTAACTTGTATACTGGCTAGAAGTTGTTGGTATTGTTTCTAAACAAGGAAGGGAGGCATCATCCAGCTACAGTGTAGTATAAAAAAAACCTGTCAGGTAACAGTGATCACTGCTGGTTAGTGGCCAAACAACTGGCCATATGGGCCAGCTAACACCTGAGGTTTTGAATCAGTCAAGGCCAAGGCTGGGTACCTTCTGTCTAGCAGCAGTAAGAGTGACTGAGTTCACATGTACTAGCTTGGCTACAGACCTCATTTATTTCTCAGCAAAGCCCTTTCAGAGGACATTGTTCAGGTGGTAAACTGGCCAGTTTCTTTTGAAGCTACAAGAAATGCCACTTCTGAAAGAAAAATACTCCAGCTGTCAGAGCTAACAGGACTGTGCATGTAAAATGAATGGGAGTAAATCCCAAATAAGTTGATATGAAGTGCTGCAGGACTGGGATATGCCCTGCATTTACAGGCACATGTGGCCACACTGAAATGCCAAACTTCCAAATTCACTACAGCAAAATCAAAGTAATGAACCATTGAGACAGTGAAAAATTACTTCCTAAACTCAGAACTAGATTTTTTTTTTTTATAATCTTGTTTCATAGTAAAATTTATATTATATTTAGCTCATCTGGGGGGGGAAGGAGTTCTGTAACAAGCAGTTCCAAGATAAAAGTCACTGTACAGATTGTCAGGGAACAGATTAAAACTACTTTTGCCTTCCTACCCAAAAGCCATAATTTAAACATCATTTTCTTATCAGGAGAAATTCCAAAAGCAGACAGACAACAAAAGGAGAATTTTGGAACAGGCAATGGTGTAAAAACCCAGAGGACACATCCTCAGCTAAACATACAACTAAAAAGCAGAGCTGCATTAGGGAAGTTCTCCTGCCAATCACATCAATTTAAAGAGATATGATTCTGGGGAGAAAAGCTACCAAAGTTGTGTGCCACTGGTTTGCACTTGTGTTTCCAGTGGCATTTTTAACTATTGTAAGTAGTGCCCTAGACAACTTAATTGCAGATTAGTGTACTTTCAATACATAAAGATGTTTTCATTTGAGTCTTTTCATAGCAACATTAGGGATATACTGGTCAACCATTAGTAACAATAAGATACTGAGCAGCAAAGTAACTTTCTGAAGACTAAGCTTCAAGTTGTTTTTAATTCTAATTTCTTCCTACAGAACTGCATTATTAGGCATTATTTGCATTACAGATTCCCTGCATTAGAAGTCCTGCTTCTTGTGTTCTGTGTAGTTTGAGTTACCTTGCAACTTCTAGAAAAGGATTTATCACAGTACTTGCCTTTTGCATGATCCAAGAGCAAGACTGAAGAAAGCCCTATAGAACTAAAGACTTCTCATGCTACACAATCTTCCTGATAATGGGAAAGGAGGACAGAACAAGCCAAGTATAATAGTAACTCTAAGTTGGAA
This sequence comes from Ceyx cyanopectus, assembly GCA_013401355.1. Taxonomy (NCBI): domain Eukaryota; kingdom Metazoa; phylum Chordata; class Aves; order Coraciiformes; family Alcedinidae; genus Ceyx; species Ceyx cyanopectus. Next base: position 42,691 of record VYZU01072872.1, read on the forward strand.
GCACCAACAAAGCTGAAGCACAGTAATGCATGCATAGTGTCATCCCAAAGCACCCCACGACATATCTTGCAAGTTAGCATGTTAGCCAAGTTCAAATCACCTTAAAATGGTATCTGTTCAGCAGCTTTTCAGAAGACAGGTAAGTTTCTGAAGCCTTTGTAGCAAAATTAGTCTGAAAAAGCTCAATACTTAAATCTTCTTACCAAAACTACACTTGAGAAAAGAACTGGTTTATCTTGTTAACACCAATCAAAATTTGGTCAAGAAATATATGTAAACAATAAGGATAATACACTTAAGGCTTAGAAAGAACACTGATAAAATCCACCCCTGTCACATTAAAACATCCACATCTCCTTCATGGTCCTCCTCAGTCACTTTTAAAGAGAGCACTTCTTCATTAAGAAATAATCCACTCAGTCTTTCCTTCCGAGCCTGCCTCTGCTCTTTCAGCTGCCTCTTGCGTAAGGCCTTTTGCTGCAGCTTCCTTTGCTTGGAACGTTTCTGTCAAAACACAGAAGAGAGAAAAACAAATTGTTGTTCTGCACATCAGAAAGCTGGAAAGCACAAGTGAACCTCTAAGATGTCTGCTCTGAGAATTAAGTACAAGGAATTCTCAGAGGTGGTGCAACCGGTCATCCAGATAAAACATGAAGCCCATTTACCACAGCTGAGTGTTATGCACAGCTGAGCCTTTGATCAGAAGAATCTTTATTGCAGGGGAAATGTTACAGCCTTACAATAAGAACCTGAGATGTTGCAGAGTAAGCAGGAGCTGCTCCTCTCCTCCACACTTGAAATTAAAAGTCCCACCAGTACTACTTTAATTGAAACATGCTTCTGGAGGTCACTCCTCATCAAGTCATCTCATGTGACATTTTGGAAGAGTAAAGTGAAGATTCAAAAAGCCTGATGAAACTTCTGGTTGGGAAAGAAAAACAACAAAACACACAACAAAGACAGTCTTTACTATCCAGAAATTACTCCTAGATAAGGTTGATTAATCTTGAGGCTTTTGTTTGTTCTGTTTTTTTAAAAAGTTAGATGCATAAATCCTTTTCCAACCCCCACTCACCTTATTCTACATAAAAGTAAGGAGAAGATCTATTACACACAAACATCAGCCTTGCACTTAGAAGGGAAATTTCCTTAGGATCAAATCTTTAAGGTCAAATTCCTCATGGTCACGTCAGAGGAAACAGCACTGGTTTAGCTAGACACCTTCAGCAGACCCTCAGCTACTAACCACCTCCTTCAGTACCAATCTCCCAGGGAGGGTCACCCAAGCCACCCTCCCAAGCCAGAGAGCTGAACATGAGTAGAAACTTTACTTTGGAATCCCGGATTCTCTCTGCAGCGCTCGTGGACAAGTTACTGTCGCTGTGAGCTCGGCTCATGTTGGCACTGGAGTTGGAGGCAGAGTTAGCCACACTGGAACCACTGCTGCTTGCTGAGCTGACCATGCTGGCACTGCTGCTGCTGGCACCACTCACTCCACTGGTGCTTGCACAGCTGTAGCTGCTCCTCTTCCAGCTCTCCCTGGCAGACCGCTGCCGAGGCCCGTGCTCCTTGATGTAGTTTCTCACCTTTAGAACAGAGGCAGCAGAATTACAGACATTCCTTTCAAGAAAATAACCACAGTTTGCCTATTAATGATGAACGTACTGGATCAGTTCAGTTAGGCTTCTAAAATGTTTTGTGGTGGCTGCTTAAATCCCAAGGCATCTGGCAGTCATTAATATTCACTTAGTTACGTTCTCTTAACTTCATTATGGAAAGAAGAAAACCAAGTAACCAGGTTTGGGGGTTTTCCCTCCTCCTGTGCCCCTACTACTATGTAACAATAAGTTGTTATTATTACACCACCAAACAGGAACCAAATTGTTTATCTAACGTATGAAAACTCTTCATTTTCCTAGGTGTACCCAAACAGAGTGCAAGGAAAGCTGTACTTTTCTATATCAAGATGTAACTTATAGGATATTTGAAATATGAAACAGGTCAAGCCCATTAAGAGCAATGAGTGGTTTACATTTTCAGTCTTTACCTTCATCATAATCACAAGAGCAATAGTGAGGGTTTCAGCTTGTTTGGATGCTGCATTTTTTTCCCCCAACAACAACAGTAGAAAGACTAAGACAAGAGTAGCACATGCCAATCAGGAACACTTCTTTGTTATAACCTGTGTTTGTAACTTATTTAAAATGCATTTTTCTACATCCCTTTCTATGTTAAATTTATGGTTTTCCCCAATGAATTCCAATCCTTTGAAGTTTTAAATGCTAGTTTATATCCAGTAAGCAAAAGAAAATCCTCAAACAGTTGATTGTCATGAAATGGAATATGCTTTGTCATGAGCAGGACCCACAGCAGAACTTGGTACACACATGCCAGTTTAGGTTTTGCACATACTGAAAATGTATAACCAGTCTTTCACATAAAGATTTCATACTTAAAGTATACTTTTGAACCCTCTTTTCATCAACAGTATTGTGCTCTAGTGTATCCCCAATATCTAACAGTTCTAGATAAAGATCACAACTCTGTAAGAGGTTTTGCAAGGCATATCAGATGCTGAAACCACAAAGTCAAATGCACAAACCTTAACTCACCTGTTTCAGCTTTTCATCTGTGAGACAGTTCAACTCAATAATGAATTCACTGTCTGTAGGTGAGATCTGTGCAGTAGGATCAATAATTTTAATAATATCAAGTTGCTCTCGAAGGCCCATCTCTGTACTGACTTTGCGACTCAAATACTCAATATATTCAACCTGGGACCCAAAGAAAGGCAGGTCATTTTAAACTATTATTGATTCTAAATGAGTGACAGAAAAAAAAAGGATTGACAGAATAAAACATGCTCAAATATCACGTCCTCATTATTCCAGCCTCACTGACTACACTCAAAAACTCAGGGTGCAAACCTGAGCACAAGTTAAATTGCTTACTACAGGAGTAAAAAAACAGATTTCATTTCAAGCATCAAGTAGTACAACACTCACACAGGCCTACATTTGCACCTACAGCAATCAGTCTGCCTCTGAAGATGTGGCACCAACTGAAAGCTCTTCTGCTAAGTACATTCCTTATGTAGAAGAAAATTCCTTTTCACCTGTTCATCATTTGTCATTGCACTCCATGGAAGTTCATCAAGATTCCTATGCTTGTTCTTCTTCTTTGGAAGCAGACAGGGAGAGCTTGGAATGCTTGGTATAACATCAGACAGGACATCACTCCCACTTGTAATGTCACTGCCGGGCAACTTGGAATGTGCAAGAGACAGAACAAAGCCTTAGAATGCAGGAGGCAGGTTTAAAAATCACCCCAGCACCATTAACAATTCAAAACATACCATCAAATTAGCAAAGCATCACTCATTTCTGCCCCTTAACAACCTGTTAGTAATCACCCATAACCCTGCAGTACTCCTTTGAACCTTCCAACACCCAGCAAGTGCAAATAATTCACAATATTCTCTACTTATCAATCTTCCTTTTAACCATTTGCACTCGAGAAAGCAGTAGAAGGATTTGTCATTTCAACTCTTTCCCTCCCCCATCAGTGTATAAGTTGTCCACTGCAATCCAAACCTAAATCTAAACCTCTCATTTTAAAGCATGTCTAGTTTAAGGAAGAGGATTTCAAAGTCAGTTTGTCATTTAGACCACACCCCACAATTCCAGAAGACAATTCAATTAAAACCACTGCCATTTTCCCAGAAGCAACTGCAGAACTTTAGCTTCATTCAGACAACTGCCATGTTGTTTGTGAATGCACTTCCAGTGAAAGTGTGACAGCTGGATTACTCATTCTCAGATTGTGCCAGGTAACACCATAATGAGCTACTAAAAAGTCCTTCCAAAAATCTACAAGTCCAGTCAAGTAGGTCTCTTAAGAAATGTTTGTTTAAAAGAAAAAATAAATTTATTTTCAAGCTAGTTGCTACCAAACATACAGTCAGGTAACTACAACATGGGAAACCACTTTTTAAAAACATAATCAAGTTTATCAGGCAGTTCATACCTCACAACTCCATGAAGCTCTGAATCTTTGGGATCCAATCCAAGTTGTTCTTACAGGCTATATTACACAAATGCACTTACAGCTGCTGTGATACAACATACCCAGAGACTAGTTTGACTAGAGCAGGGAGAAACTCAGAGCTAACTGCAGTCCATGGTACCTGAAGTTCACTTGCATCTTCTGGAACAGAATTTGCTCTCTTGAAAGCAGTGTTTTCAGCCCTCATTCTGCTCTCAGAAGAGTCTACATGCTTATGACAAATTTAAAAGCATTCCTTATCCCTAGATATTATCCTATGTTCTGAAGCACCACGTTTCCCATTTCAAAGGTAAGTCCACACTCACTGTTAAGACTCCAATATACAAAAAAATCCAAATATCATAACTGAAAAATTGCTGAACAAAGACTACCAGAGAGATACCTGAGCAGGAGTGCATCCAATACAGACTAGGGATATGGAGGGTGGGATTCACCTTCACACTTCTCCCATCCCCATGAGACAAAGTGAGCTCTGTACTCTGAATGGCACAGAACTAAAAAAGATGAAAATAGGCTATGGCAAGAGCATCTACACTTCACCTACATGCCAGCTCCATTCCAAAGGAAGATTTAACCTGGCCAAACCACTGAAAGCAGACACACAAATAGATTTCATTAGCAGGGCACATCCTCAGTGCAAAGGAGCTAAGCTCATGGCTACAAGACACATGTTGGTCACTAAAACCAAACTGCCACAACAAGTAAACATCAAGGGTGACAGAGTCTGGAAGGGGCTGCCCAGGGAGGTTGTGGAGGCTCCTGCTCTGGAGACACTTAAGAGTTGCCTGGATCTGTTCCTGGGTGACTTGGTCTAGGTGATCCTGCTCAGGCAGGGGGGTTGGACTAGATGATCTTCTAGGTCCCTTCCAACCCCTAATATCTGTGATTCTGTGAATAATACCTGTGAATCCCTCTCTGAAGTGCTGACCTTCAATCTCTCCTCCAGATTAAGAGCACTGGAGTAAAATGGAACAAAACATTTTCTTTATCACTGCAGATTCAGCTGCCTGCTCTTACATTCAAGAAACAAATGCTGAGGACTTTCCACCTAAAGCCAAACCCAGCAGTTAACAGTCTGAAATTTTACAGGTAGAGTGAAAGTCGTTTACCTGCCATTCAAACTCACTGTCTGACCAATCCCAGTAGGTGCTGATAGAAGAGGAGACATCACTGCAGACACTGCCCTCAGGGAACAGATCAAAAGAGGTGAACTCCTGGTCATCCAGGAGAGAGTAACAGTCATCTTGATCACCCACAGACACGGAGGAGAAGAGCTCCTCACTGCACTCTGAGCTGGCCACGCTCGTTCCACAAGATGTCAAGTTCCACCTGTAAGAGCAGGACAGAGCAAACAGAGCACAGCAAGCAGATTAGCATCAGGAGTTCTCAAAAAGTCTTTTTAACCTTATAGAACTATCTCTGCTTCCCTTGTCAAATTGGACATTGATTCTGTTGAAATAAGTCAGAATTATGTAACTCGAAGGATTCTATTTTAAAATCTTTTTTTAAGTATATAAACACCACCAAGGGGAATTCAATATTAAAAATGGCAAGACAAAAATCCATGTACAGTTAGTATATTTACACCTTTATTTTAATATATTAACAGCTTCCATCTCAGAGACATGATTCCTGCAGAGTATAAACTGTATCTTTTTTTGTTGGTGGTTGGTTGTTTTTTAAATACACTGAACTAAAAATATAATTTCCCATATGCTGGGATATTTTAATTTCCACATAATCTAAAATGATCAAAACTAGGAAGTAAATCAATTGGACTTCAGGACAAACAGGAGTCAAACAGCAATTCTGAGTTGATAATCCCCCACAAAACTAAGGCTCAATAAGGAAACCCATTCTGGGTATACCCAGGGCTCCATTATTCACTGTTTTCAGCTCTGAATACCCAAAATATTCAGCACGTGGTTGGATCAAGACAGTGCAAGATGGGAAAATGACCTGTGTGGAAATGCTACACTGAGAAAATAAAACACTTCCCTGCCCCCCATCATTATTTCATTTAAAAAGCTACTTAATGCTGTGCCTAAAGGAAAGCAATTGAGGCCTCCAACTTCACAGAACAGGTTTTTCACTGTAATGAGAGTAAGGCAGAATTTAACAAGCTCATGAAATCAGCCTCCATATCTGGATTTATTTCACATATTGGTGAAAAGTAGGTCGAGACAGCTATGAGTCAGCACAGCACTGCAGTGTGGCCAAAACAACTTAAAAAGGGCTTCTAAGCCCACGAGATCAACCCCTGCTCCATCAGCCTGCTCACTCCACCCAGCCATGGAGAGCAGCACCCCCCTGTCCCAGAGGCTGGGCTGACACTGCCACCCAGACTCCTTGCTGTGGAGGCTGCCCACCAGGCTGGCCAAAAATGCTTGTGAGGGACTCACTCCCACGTCTGCTTGGCCAGCAGTGAATTTATCTATTAAAGATACTTCAAAAACTTTTATTTTAACAGATGAAGAACATCCTGCCCTCCCTCCCTTTGTGCATCCCTTCTGCCCCTAGGATGTTTTAGGTACAGTGGGCAGCAATCAATCAGTGTAGGCAGAACACAAGCACTTTTTTGGCCATTACTAGTTTCAGCATTCATCAAATATCAAAAGGAAAAATAGATGAAGCTTCCAGACCCCTCAAAACAGAAGATGAAGGACTCTACCACAACCAGCTGTGCAGAGGAACTCCAGCCTGGATCTGTTCCTGGGTGACTTGGTCTAGGTGATCTTGCTCAGGCAGGGGGGTTGGACTAGATGATCTTCTAGGTTCCTTCCAACCCCTAATATCTGTGAAGGTGTGCAGTACCACTGCAGGTACAGGCAGCCAGCCCTGGGCTTCTCATACCTGGGGGGTGCTGTACTTGCTGGGCTGAGCTGAATCAACAAGTGGGAACTCCACTGAAATGACTTGGAACTTGCCAAAGCCAGAGTTCTGTGAACACCACAGCCTGAGCTGTGCATCTGCAGTGGCTTCATCAGTGCAAGACCCAGCACGTCCTTGCCCAAAGGGGAATACCCACTCAGGATGCCTGGCTTACTGGGTTTGTAAAATGAGCAAACCTGAGTAACACAGAAAAAAGAAACTTTCCAAGATTAATTAAATGCAGATTTGGAGAAGATGACGCGTTTATCTCACAGATGTACCACAAATATATCATTGTTCATCTCATAGTTGAGTCTTAGGATATAAGAGTTAGATCATGGAAGTGTATCAGGTTTGATCAAGGCTCTTCATGCTGAATCATTTAAGAATCTGTAATTAACAGCTTGCTCTTGTGACTGACACTTCTAAAGTGTAATTTCTATGATGTCATATAAACTCAGTCGAAAGATTACCTCATGATTCACTCTTCATTAAGGTGTAGTAGAAGCACTAATAACCAGTAAAAGTATCTTGCAACTCTGGAATGGGAACTAGAAGGATCCCATGTGTATTTCCAAGAATTAATCTCCCAAATGTCCTCAAAAAAAAAAGCTATTGCTGTATTCAAGTTTAAAACTATGCAAATTTAGTAGTAGCAGAATTAGGTTCTTAGGTAAGCAGGACGTGGTTTTGATTTTATAAGCACAACTGGAATCTCTTTGGAGAGCTAGGCTTGCATTTTTAGAATAGATCTTTTCAACAAATTACAGACAGAATAATTTGCCCTTAATTAGTAGCATGGGATGGAAATGTTTCTGCAGGAATCAAGCCACCAAGCCTCCTGACTCATCCGGAGCCTCTACAGGTTTGTTTCGTGTCCACACAAGGGCTGCTTTTAATTATTATCAACACAGCCCTCACAACCTGCCCACCCCACAGCCCTCAAACTGCCTCTTGAGAAGCTCAGAAAGAAATCATAGAATCGTTTGGTTGGAAAAGACCTTTAAGATAATCGAGTCCAACTGTTCACCCTGCACTGCCAGGGTCCCTAAACCATGTCCCCCAGCACCACATCCACACGGTTTTTAAACACTTCCAGGGATAGGGACTGCACCACCTCCCTGGGCAGCCCATTCCAATGCCCAACCACCCTCTCTGGAAAGAAATTTTTCCTGATATCCAACCTAAATTTCCCTTAGTGCAACTTGAAGCCATTCCCACTCGTCCTGGCATTTTTAACTTGGGAGAAGAGGTCGACCCCCACCTCCCTACAACCTCCCTACAGGTAGTGGTAGAGAGCAATAAGGTCCTCCCTGAGCCTCCTCTTCTCCACACTAAACAATCCCAGCTCCCTCCGCCTTTCCTCACAGGAGAAACTCTCCAGACCCTTCACCAGCTTCACTGCCCTTCTCTGAACTCGCTCCAGTAACCCAGCGCATCTCCAAAACGGACCATGCTCCAGTCCCGGCTCTGTGTCATTAACCAAAGCCAGGCTAAGCACTGACAGGCAGCCCGGAGCAGGCCGGGGAAGGAGAGCAGCAACCAGCGCCCTCCTGCACGGGCAGCTCCGAGCCCCCGCCCGCCGCTGTCTCGGGGGCAGCCCGACGGGTCCCCGGCATTGGCGGCAGCCGCCGTCGCGCCTCTGGCCCCCTCAGCCGCGGCCGGGCGGGCCCGAGCGACCTCCCCCCGCCTCCCGCATCGACCACACGCCACGGCCCAGCCGCCTCGGGCCCCGGGTGGGCAGCTGCCGGGGGAAGGGGGGGGGTGCCGCGGGTGGACCTGTTGGAGTGGAAGCGGTGCAGCGGGTCGGTGCGGTGGCAGGACGAGAGCTGGCAGCCGAAGTCGCTGACGTCCAGGCAGCCCTCCTCGCTCAGGCTCAAGCTGCCGCCCCGCGGCGGGTGCTGGTGCGAGAGCAGCGGGCACGGCTCCTCGGGGGCCAGGAACTTCTCGTACGGCTCCTCGGTCATGGCGGTGGCGGGAAGGGCAGCGACGANGGCGCGCCGGAGGGCGGAGCGGCTGCGCTGCGATGGCGGCGACCGCGACCTACGGGCACGGCGAGAGCGGCGGGGGACGCGGCGGCGGCGGCTTCCTGGGGCCGAGGGTGCCGGCCGAGGTGGAGGCGATGGCCCGCGGCGTGCAGGAGATAGACAAAGAGNGCAGCGGCCGAACCGCCAGAGCCGCCATCAGCCGCCCGTCCCGGGATGCGCCTCAGGCTCTCGGCCGGCGCGGGCGCCCCCCGCTCCTTCCGGCGCCGGCCCCGCGGCTCNGCGATGGCGGCGACCGCGACCTACGGGCGCGGCGAGAGCGGCGGGGGGCGCGGCGGCGGCGGCTTCCTGGGGCCGAGGGTGCCGGCCGAGGTGGAGGCGATGGCCCGCGGCGTGCAGGAGATAGACAAAGAGACCTTCCGGCGGCTTCTCAAAGGTAGATCCCGAGCGCGGCCTGCTCCGGAGAGCTCCTCCCGGGGGGAGCATCGTCGCGCCGCCGCGGAGGGAAGGGAGGGGAGGGGTCGGGGCTCCTGGACGGGCCCGGCGGGCTCCGTTTCGAGGCAACCGTGGATGGTGTGAGGAAGGCTGGGGGATCTGGTCCCCGCTGCCTTGCTTGGGCAGGGCCGCAGCCTTCCCCGGACGCTTCCCGCTGCCTCTCCCCGCGGGGAGCCGAGGCCGAGGCTCCCGGGTGCTCCGGGCTGCGCTCGGGCATCTGTAAAATCCCCGAGAATGAGGCACCGACTTGTGTGGCCCCGAGCGCAGCCGGGGTCATTCCTCCCTCATCCCTCCATCCCGGAGCTAGCCGCTGTCGGATGGCGCAGAGCGTGGGAAAGCCCCGGAGCCCGGGGATGCTCTCGGAACGTGCAGGAGAAAACAGTTACCCCGGAGTGCCGGAGTCTTACTGCCCTGGGGGGCTGCGCGGCTTAAAGTGAGGGACTGAGCTGCTTTTTGTCTGTAAGGCTTCTCCCTGTGGGCAGGCAAGACGGGAGAGATTTTCTTCAGGTACCCTTGACCACCAAGTTGTTCGGTTGAGTACAATCAGTGTATGCTAAGCACTGAATAACGGGAGAGTTAATTAGCTAAAAGGGCGGCTTGTCTGTGCCCAGGAGAGGAGAGCAGCTGCTGCACAGTGGCTCTCACATGGGCATTTTCTCTGCCAACTTCCTTCCTTTCGGGCTTTTTCTTCCCCATTTCTGCCAGTAAGGATCCAAAGCATCTGGTAGCTGGTTTGTCTTTAAAAAGGCTGCTGCAGGGTGTCAGAAGCACTGCTCTCAGGGTGTCAGAGTATCCAAGGTTTCCTTGCGATGACTGGAAGGAAGCAAGCTTTGGATAAGCCAAGGCATCAAGGACCGGGTTTCGTTTCGGTTGCATCCTCGCTTCCAATGAGGTCTGCAGTAGACGGTTCCTGCTGCAGGGGGAGCGAACGGTCCTTGCCAAGCAGCTGAAGCCAGGACAGCTTCACTCCAGTGCCCCAGAGCAGCCAGCCTCCAGATGATGCAGGAATCTCTTCTGCTCTTGCAGGTCCGTGATTAACAGCTTAGAGACAGCGAGTTTTCCTTTGAAGGTTTAGGAGTCTTTGAAGACACGAGGGATTTCACCGGAGTGCATCTGAATTGCTCCAGCACTTGCACCAAATCAGGTTTTTTTGAAGCTGTTGCTGTTATTCTATTGCTAAAGGGTAGCTGATTTAAAAATGAGATGCCTGCTCAGTCACAATGTAAAAATTGCATTTACAGGTGTCTCAGGGTTATGCTAAACTGCAAGCTTGAGCTTGAGACTGCAGGCACCTCCTACTAGAATCAATTGACCTTGCAGTTAGATTTTCTTGGGATGTTTTTGGTTTATTCTACTTTTTTTTTCCCCCCTCAGATTGACTGTTGAAAATGTTGGTCCAGCTGATATTTCTGAGTTCCCTTAGATATGCTGTATAAAAAATCTTGTATTCTGGGGTAATGCAAGTAGGTTATGAAAGGTTATATTAGGGTTCATCAACAGAAAGAAGACCAATACTGTCATTAAAGCTGTTTAGTTAAAAGCTAAAAGCAACTTGTCCTTTGAAGAAAAAGATCAAAGTGGTATTTAAGTAGGTAAGTAGCCAGCAACCTGTCTGATGATCTAGCAGACAGCCCTCAGTGCTGATCTGTATTTGGCCCTTCCAGCAGACTCTTCTCAAAGTCAGTTTTGTTGTCATAGAGCCTTTTTCAGACAGCTTGGTACTAGCACCTCACCTGTCCTCACTCCTCTGAGCAAAACCTGCCCTGCAGACAGCACCAGACAAATTCAGTCACCCATGTGAATGATCCAAGACTCACTGCTGAATTGGGAGTGCAATCAAAAGTGTGAAAATCAAAGGTAATTTATCCAAAATTAGAATATAGTAGCCAGTGGAACTGACCTAATATGGAAAGGAAGGCTGGCAGTTTGATTAAAACTTTAAAAATTATTACTATTTTTTTATTCAACATTAGTATTAAGCTAATCTCTTGTTGTTGGCTTTCAGTTACACTTGGTGGCCATTTTTAACTTTTCATGTTTTATTCCCAGCACTGATATGGCTCATTATAAATGACTAATGTAATACCCTGATCCTGCCATGGGATTGTGTCAGTAAGCTCTCCTTTATCCCCAGAGGGCCTTCCTGTGGCTCCAGCAGTCCATCCAGACCTGTCAGAGTGCAGGACAGAGGCTGACACAACAACAGAAATTTATAGAAGCCTGTGTGTGTGGAAAAAGGAAGAATACCTGAATTGTGAAGGCTGAGATAAACCCACAGCAGTTACAAGTGTATAAGATTTCTCACATGGGTTAACAGCAATTTCTTTTCAAGGTTGAATTTTCAGCACTAGTGCAAACTACAAGATGTAAAGGTTTAGTTTTGTCTCCGTGCTCATTTAATCCTTAGTCTCTGCTGACTTTGCATGATAAATTAATTATGTAAAACATTGGAACACAGTGTTGAAATGTTTATTCTCTCCTCTTACCCCGTGTATCAGGAGTATAATTAAGCTGTGAGCAGATTTCTGATGTGAACAAGTTTGTTGCTAGAAGCTCAAGTTGGAATTGTACTCCTGAGCAATGATTTTTTTTTATCCTTTTTTTTTGCATTATCCCAGTGGAACAAATCTCAGCAGTGAAAGTCTCTTTGATTTTACAATGCAAAAGCTTAATCCCTTGAAGTCCTTTTGGTTAAAGTGTGGTGAGACTGACCTGTGGTGGTGGATGATCAGATGTATTTACAGACACCTGAAGTGACAGCTACACATCAGGAGAAATGTCAGTACATCAAGTCAAGTAAAATCACAGATATGTTTATGTTAATGCTCCTCTTGTTAAAGAGATCTTGCTGTGTTTTCTTATTCACAGTCACTGTTAATGCACTGGAAGGAAAAGACTGCAAGGAATCTGTCAAGCTGGCTGCAGAAAGCTCTCATCTCTCAGAAGAGCAAACTGCTTTCCTCATTTCTGGCATGTATACCCTTCTCCGAGAGGCACTGAGGCTCCCCTTAGCAACTTTCAAACCAGAAGTAAGTTCTGAGAGTACTTGGAGTCCTGAGAAGTGAAAAGCTGATGTCTGGCAGATGCATGTTACCATCTAACTCCTGTTTGCCAGGGTGAGAGCTGCACATTTAAATGCTGCTCCATGTTACAGTGCAAGAAACTGTTAAAAGTCTAAAGCTTAGGATTTTACTTGTTGGGTAGATCTACAGTGAACTTTTTGGAGGAGTATTTAAGTTTTGGAAATAGATTCTTATATCTTTTTCTGCTTCAGCATCTTGTCTGTGCACGTTAGTTTCCATTCTGAAATGAAAACCCCCAAAGAAATCATTATTTCATTGGCATCATCTCTCCCTCTTACCCCAGCTCTGTGTTCTCACATGGTGCTTGTTTTGTCCACATTTAGACTTTCTTGGTTGTTTTTTTTGCCTGCCTTTCTTCATACTTCTGCCATGGAGGAAGAAAGGCCTTCTGGCCAGAACAAGATAGTGGAAACTGGGAGAAAGTGCTGTTTCTGTTTATGCTGTGGATGTTCTGTGTGAATATGTACACACCTGCCATGTTCCCAACCCTTCTCCATGACTATTTTTTTCCTTTTTCCTTTTTTTTTTTCTTTTGTCATTCTGTTTTTATGTGAGCAAACCACTGTCAGGCTTCCAGTACCTCTTTCTTGTTTAAGTGTTTTGATATTTACCTAGGCATAATGGGAAAGATCATATATGGCAGGAAACAGTGAAATTAGGCTTTTAGTGCTCAGAGCTTATCTTTTGCCACTTCCTTTCTGCTATCATAGTTTAAACAAGTCACTGCAAAAATAAGGGCACACAGTTACTCTAAGAGAAGCTCTGGGTGGCCACATAAAAGAAATGGCATGGGTCTTGCTTTCAAAAATAAAGGTTTCCAAGAGATTTAGGCCTTTAAAATCAGGTTTTCACAACTTGACTGAACACTTCCATAAATCCTTGTAAATATGCAGCCTGTCATTTCAAAACTCCTGGCACTTGAGACTAAAACCTCTGGGGAGAGATACCAAGCAAGTGTCCACTGTTAATTCACTAGGTAAGAAATGATCTTTCAAGACTACATTCTGTAAAATTTCACCTTCCTTGTCTTTCTAGGCTTTTAAGGAAGACCTAAAGGAGCTCAGGTATGCCTGTTTTTTAATCTCTCTCTGGGTTTTTCATAACTTTTATGCAACTGCTTCCCCAGATCAACTTTTTTTACACAACAAAATTTGTATACAAGCTACCTGTAAATAACACATAACACATCTGTTGCCAAAGGTCATGTGAAGCCAGTTAAAAAACAGGTGTTGTGTAAGACTTGATGTAGCACTGAGCATGAGCAGTGAATTTCCCATGCTGGGGAGACTGGTCTAATTTAGTCACTAATGTAGGTTATGCAAATGTGAGTGACCTCTCTGCCATCCCCACCTTGCCCTGCAGTATTTTTTTAACGTGTTTGGTAAGAATGGTAACATTGCAGAAGCTAAGAAACTGCCCTACTTTTATTCTTCTTTGAAAGGCTAATGGTGTGTTGCTGCCAGCTTGTTCAGCTACCATCTCCCCTGCACATTACCCAAGAAAGCCCAAAGTTTGTTATAGTCCAAATCTCTATCAGTCTGTTCAGAGTATCTCTGAATAGAAGTTGATATTGTAAAAGTTAGACATCAGATGATAAGAATCGTTACAGGTTTTCACTTCAATATTCAGTAGCAATGAGAGAAGAACAGCAGTTGATGTTTTAATCTATGGAGAAACTTCTGCACCAAGGTTCAGTTATTTTAAAATGCTGATTTCTATAATTTTTAGCATTCTGATTGCTACCTAGGAGAAAGAGATAGCTATGTTTCTAATTCTGTCTTTTTCATCCTTATTTGTCCATTAACTTGCACAGTGACTTTCTCCTTAGATTCTGTTCTGCAGAGTCAGAAGCATAATTTAGTTGAAGAGCAACTTCAGGCAAATTAAAGCTGCAGATTTAGACACCTAATGGGGGTGTAACTGGGGCCTTGATGAAAGGTGCCTTGCTGGTTGATAGAGTTTTGTCTGCAGCTCAGTGTTGGAGTTTGGCCTGCCTTTTGTGAGCTAAAATCCAAGCTGCTTCCTCTGCCACCTCATGGAGTTCACACCCAGGTTAAAGTAGGTCAGTAAGAAACTGATGAATTGCTTTTGACCCAGTGGGAGCTGGTGTTTGAGGTGCACACAGAATGTTCAGTGTGACTAAAAGCTCCATGCCAAGTTCTCTGAGGGTGGGTGAATATTCCCCAGTGGAGAAAGTTGCTGTACAGGAGCCACTGGCTGGGCTGGCTGTATCTAGAAACACAGACTCCCACCTCCCTGTCCTTCATGGAACTTTTCAGTGCCTCACACTTCTGTAGTTGGGTTTTCAGTCTGGATGATCTTTTTTTATATCTTTGATATCCTGATAAATCTCTTTTGTCTTTTTGTTCTGGTTAGCATGCCTGATAGAGCAGCAAGAGTTCAAGTAACTGCATTTGTGTTGCTTGCAGACTTGCAGGCTTTATGTGCTGCTCCCTGCTGCTGTGCTGCCATGATTCCATGTTCTTGGAACTCTCCCTCACTTCCATCTCTGACAGTCTTGTCTCCTGTGAGTAGCTCTCTTCACCTTGTGGCTAAACTTCAGAGAGCTTCCTCTGCTCTGGAGCTGTGACACTGAATGTGGTGGAGTCCCCACCCCTGGAGGTGTTCAGACAACCTGTAGATGTGGCACTTCAGGATGTGGTTTAGTGGCCATGATAATGCTGGGTAGACAGTTGGACTAGGTGATCTTAGAGGTCTTTTCCAGCCTTCATGATTCTATGATACTTACTAAATTTGGTAGCACCTTTAGCATCTTCAATTCCTATGGGAATTTCCTGTGTTTCCTAATGTACTTGAGTTTGGAGATGAAAAACAGGCTCATTTTTAAGGTGCCTACTGATTAATTCAGACACTCACCCTCCTGCAGTGACCCCTGAGGGTCATCCTGTCATCACATCATGAAGAACACATGGAATTGGTTGAACAGCAGTGTCTTGGCATTGTTGGCACCCAGTGTTTGAGCAGGTGTCTTGCATTTTAAGACAGGAAAAATTGATTACTTCCTTTTTTTGTGTTGTGTCTTTTCAGAGGATTTTGTTCTGAGGCAAGTTTTTTCACCTCTTTTGCATTTGATTTTGTTTTCTTCAGTGAACCTGAAGACCGATCTAATTCCACTGGCTGGTCTTGGTTTCTAGGTTTGGTAGAGGCAGGGAGACATGCCCACTTCTGATTAATTAGATTAGTGCTACTGGTTTCACAGGGTTGCTGTTTTCAGTCCCCCATTTCTTGGCCTGACTGGCTGAGCTACTGAGAATAAATTTACTCTAATTTGGGGGTGCTCCCTTCCCCTCTCAGGCTGTTTATGGCTCAGGCCAATAACATGGAATTGAGACATCCTCACATTTTCTGCCTTGCTCTTTGAGGCCCTTCCTAAGGATGCTCCTTTGAAAACCAGTTGCCATCTGTAGCTCAGGCCTGAGCTGGGCCATGTTCTGTGTCTGATCTGCTTGGGGTGTGACTGACCCTGTGTAAGCTGCTTGAGTCAGGAACAGAACTTTCAGCAAAATCATTCATTGAACAGCAGAAAGAATGCAAGCTCCAAGGTAGCATTAATGCTTCTCTTTTAATAAAACTTCTGTTTGAGCAAGTATTACAATAGGTACCTTATGATCCCATTACAGCCCCATCTTCCAGCTGTCCACTGTGTACTGAGGATATTTGGCCATCGTCAGGATGGGTTCAGTGATAACACTGCAATGGAAATAAGTAATGTTTGCAGAAATAAGAGTCTTATCTCCTCTGAAAGACACATTCAGCCAAAAAAGCCCTGTCTGGTCCCTCCTCCTCACTTCCCAGTTTGCCTCAGATAACTGCCTTGCTGATATGAATTCAGTTTTACCCAAGCACCATTTAAAAATGGTTTAACCCCACTTCTCCCATTAAGAATTCAAGCTCTAATAACTGCTGTTTCATCTTCCCACCGTGTGAGCTGACAAGTTGTTTTTCTCCCATCATTAGACACTGTAAGCCCTTTAGGACAGGTAACTTCCTTGTTTGCTTTGATTTTCCTTTGATATACTGCTGTGTATGGCAAGCCACTGGTGAGTAATGTCTCTGGGCACTGAATCATGCTGTGTGCTGGATTTAACTGTGGCAGCAGCAGCAGTTCCTTCTCCCCCTACTCCAACCTGCCTCTCTGCAGGAGGTCACTGTCCCTGTGGCAAAGGCAGCTGAAGGGAGAGTGTTTGCTCTGCAGTCTTTGCACTTCACAGCCTGATCTATTGAACTGAAAATCAACAGCAGCTTGTTTGTGAGGCAACAACAGTGGCAGAGGAGTGGCAAAGTTGTGGAGAGGCACAGGGTGGATGGAGTGTGAGTCTAATTCTCCAGTTCTCATGTCCTCCCCATGGTAGATATGCTTCTTGTGGAACTCATCTTGGCTACAAGGGCCTCTGATTTCACCTGTAAGGGAGCAGTCCAGTCTGTCTTCTTTTCATGGCTCTTCAGGTGACCATGAAATGAAATGGGATTTTTGAAAGCCCATGTTCCCAGCCTGCCTTCTGCACTTGTCAGAGCCATCAGGAAAACTTCTCTTGACTTTCCTGAGAGAAATTAAGCACATACTGGGGCCTTTTGAAACTCACTGTTGCCATACTAGCTAGGGCAGGAAGCTATGATAGTTTTCAGGGTTCTTGATTTGAAAGCAGAGGTTGGCCTTTTGAGACCCCAGGCTGAATCAATACTGAAGTGCTTACATAAGAGCTGCTGGCAGTTTTAAGCAATGCAAGATGGAAAATGTTGACACATTTTTGGTGTTCAATAATAGACTGGTTTGGGGGTTTGGTTTTTGGGTTTGGTTTGGGGGTTTTTTTTGTAGCCATATATTTGTGGTCACAAACTTACAAAAAAACTGAACTATTTTGTATTGCTCTTCTCCTTAAGGATACCAGAAGATTTCATTGTGGATTTTTCCAGTGTAGTCTTCAGTAACAGGTCAGTATCTTCCTGCATCATGTGTTGTGCAACCAGCACATAGTCCTGCTGACAAAAACCCCAGGCCTGCTGAAGGAGCAGCAAAATTCTGTATATTAAGAGAACAAGATTTGTCCCATTATTTTGATTCAAGACAACATGATGTCCATCATATCCATGCAGTATATATGTGGCTATATATGCAGTAAGTAGTTTTCATGCCAGTTTTCCATTTTCTGTGTTGTTTTATAGACTGTATGAAGTGTAGCATGAAAAAAATGATTGCAGAATTAAGCATTTATCATCATTATCATTGCAAGGTAGAGCAAAAATGAAAGACCTGCTTTTGTGAGGCAAGCTGCATATGCCTTCTACATGCTGTGGGTCATGGAAACTTTCTCAGATAGCATTTAATGTGCAGCTGGATTGGTAATTCACACTGGGTCACTTGATGACATGGAGGAGGTATCAAGTGCTGTGTTTCCTTTTCGAAGCAGTGCACCTCAGTAGCTCCTGAGGAAGTACTAAATCCAGAACTTTTTTTATCCTTTTTGTCCATTCTAGGGATTCCTTTTTTTCCTGTATGGTTCTCTGCACAACCATGTTTAGCTTATTCTACATCTACAAATTGCTTGAACTTTTTGCAGATGTAAAACTTTCCTCCTTGAAACTTGAGGGCACTCAGCACGTAGCATAACTAACCCAACACTGCTCCATGTACTCTGCATGGAATCCTGATATTCACAATTGTGGTATTTCAGTTACCCTCACAAGAATCTGAATGCTGCTACCAAAGTTAAAAATATTTTTCATTTCCTTGGTTAAAATCTTGGCTTAAAGCTAAAGGTTCTTGGAGTAAAAATAAATTCAGCCTTCTCATCTTTTCTTTGCTCTTCTGTTTGAATTATAGGTGTTAAGAATGCAAAATTCATGGTTGCAAAGTGGAAATATTGTTTGCAGTGGAGAAAGAAGATAAATTTAGATGTCATTTGAAGCATGCATGATTGTCTATTTTCTACTGTGAAATCACGATGCTGGAAAATTTAGCTTTTTCTCATTTTGAAAGCTGTGATTATCCAGTGTAATCATGCTCTGTGTTTTCAGACCAGACAAGAGCACCTCAGATATGTATAATCTTAAATGTAACACTGAATCATACATATGCTTATTGAGTTGTAAATATATATATGATTGTGATGGTAAAAGAAGCATTAGCAACTGATCAAAAATTCAGTAAGAGCTAGATAACCCAGAAAAATCCATTTTAATACTTTTCCTGGCATCTTATCCTGGTTTTGCAGTTTTTTTCACTGAACATCTCTGAAGTACTGGAAATTTGACATGTGTATTTCTGTGTCTCCACAGTTCCATCAAGCTATATAAACCAAAAGAAAAATACTTACCACATTGACACCACCAAATAACTGCATGAAATTAAAACTTGATTTTTAAGGGAAAGGATAACCCTTCTCTGAATGTTTATAATAAATTTACCGTGGGTTTGTTTTGTTTTGAAATGTACATAATCTTTTGAAACGACATAATTTAGCCACAGTTTCTACCAGGAGGTTGTGTTCTCTGCCATTTCTCAGCATTCTGCCTGTTCAGTGGCCTGCAAGGCATATCTTGTTATGTGCATAGAGAACCATCCAGAATTTGGATTTAGTTTTGATAGTGAGGTCAGCTGCTGCTCCAGATTCTTTCATTTCCAAGTGCTCTTCTGTTGCATCCTTTGGCAGATGATGTTCTTGTTGCCAGGTGTATCATCCTTTCCACGTGTAGCTGGACAGTCTCCAGCTGCTCCATGGCACTTTGCTTGTTCTGACTCTGCCTTCTGTACTCAGTGCTGACAGTGGATTGCAGCTGTTGGCACAGAGTGTTTACAGAACATAATTACAGTCTGTGGGCTTTGGATAGAAGATCCATTGAATCTTTTCTGCTCTGATTTGCTATACCTCTTACAAGTCAATGGCTTGATTAATGGCCTGTGTAATTTCTGTATGTATGTTGGCCACTCTGCACATTCTGTTATCCTCACAAAATTCTTGCAGTTCCAGCTGCAGTCTTCTCCAAGCTGGGAAGGTGCTGACAGAAGCTTAAACTAAGCTACAGAAGCCACAACTCTTTCTGAGGGAATGGTACTGAAGTGCTGTCCTGACCAGAACTAAAGCCTTGTGGTTTGGCCACAGAAATCCCTTAGCTTAACAACATTCAGAAGCTTGACCTCTCTTTGGGCATTGCTGACCCTTCCCACCACTGCTAACTAGAACATCTTCAGCTTTTCTCTTCTCTTTCTTCCCCCAGAATGCTGGTGCAGCACTGAATGGACCATCTTTCATTGATGGGAGTTAGTCTTAAGGAAGCAGTAGCAGTGTGGCTATTTTTAGGCAATCCCAAATTAAGCAGCACTCTGGCAGCAGCTCACCACTGAGGGAAAGGCCTCCTCTTACTGTTTAATCCTGCTAATGACCATTCTAGACTGCAGCTCCTCATGGTTGCACCCAGCTGTGGTGACCTACTTCCTATCAGTAGTTGACAGTGAGTAAGAACCAACTGATCTATTTTTTCTTCCAGTTCCTTTACTGTACTATTAGGAATGTGTGTCACTTCTGACAGTACCCAACACCTCCCCCCTTAAAAAAAAAAGATAAATTCTTTCTTATATTGCCTTTGCTAAATGCAGGAGTAGTGGAGGATCTCAGCCTGTCAGTCCTGTGTACCTTATCAAATTCTTAATCTTCCTGGACAGTTTCTAAAGGCACCAGCTAACTGGGAATGTGAGAGTCTGAGTGGGGATGTTAGACTATCATTCCCACAGCCCTTGATTTGTTCAGAGAGGATTCCTTTCTGATGTACAGTCTGTAATTAGATTATGTCTAGCACCATGGATAAAGGATGTAACATTTCTGATCCTGCCCTTAGTGGGACTACTGGACCAGCTTTGAAATGTAGCATAAATAACTTTCAGAGACATGGGATGCTTAGAAAAAAAAAAAAGGGGGGGGAGGTAAGTAATGCTAAATTCAGATTAGCTCCTGAATGGACCAGCTAAGTGACCTCATTCAGAAGATACTCCTGCATGTGTATCTGAAAATGGATGGTTGTTATGTCTTTGTATCAGATTTGGCTTGTTTACTTAACCAGAGCTTAAGATACTGTTAACATTTTAAAGATTGTCAACCACGTGAAGTTTANATGTCATTTGAAGCATGCATGATTGTCTATTTTCTACTGTGAAATCACGATGCTGGAAAATTTAGCTTTTTCTCATTTTGAAAGCTGTGATTATCCAGTGTAATCATGCTCTGTGTTTTCAGACCAGACAAGAGCACCTCAGATATGTATAATCTTAAATGTAACACTGAATCATACATATGCTTATTGAGTTGTAAATATATATATGATTGTGATGGTAAAAGAAGCATTAGCAACTGATCAAAAATTCAGTATGAGCTAGATAACCCAGAAAAATCCATTTTAATACTNCTGGAAAATTTAGCTTTTTCTCATTTTGAAAGCTGTGATTATCCAGTGTAATCATGCTCTGTGTTTTCAGACCAGACAAGAGCACCTCAGATATGTATAATCTTAAATGTAACACTGAATCATACATATGCTTATTGAGTTGTAAATATATATATGATTGTGATGGTAAAAGAAGCATTAGCAACTGATCAAAAAATGATTTGGCTGAAA
>VYZU01072872.1:64838-211317 GCA_013401355.1 Ceyx cyanopectus
CCTTAAAAAAAAAAGATAAATTCTTTCTTATATTGCCTTTGCTAAATGCAGGAGTAGTGGAGGATCTCAGCCTGTCAGTCCTGTTTACCTTATCAAATTCTTAATCTTCCTGGACAGTTTCTAAAGGCACCAGCTAACTGGGAATGTGAGAGTCTGAGTGGGGATGTTAGACTATCATTCCCACAGCCCTTGATTTGTTCAGAGAGGATTCCTTTCTGATGTACAGTCTGTAATTAGATTATGTCTAGCACCATGGATAAAGGATGTAACATTTCTGATCCTGCCCTTAGTGGGACTACTGGACCAGCTTTGAAATGTAGCATAAATAACTTTCAGAGACATGGGATGCTTAGAAAAAAAAAAAAGGGGGGGGAGGTAAGTAATGCTAAATTCAGATTAGCTCCTGAATGGACCAGCTAAGTGACCTCATTCAGAAGATACTCCTGCATGTGTATCTGAAAATGGATGGTTGTTATGTCTTTGTATCAGATTTGGCTTGTTTACTTAACCAGAGCTTAAGATACTGTTAACATTTTAAAGATTGTCAACCACGTGAAGTTTAATTGCTATCAGCTGTATTTCCTTGCAGAAATAAATTGAGGCTTGATCAGCCTGGTTCCTCCTGTAATAAGAGTAATAAATGAAGTCCTTGGCTTCTTACACATTAGACTAGACAAGTCTTGAAGGTTATGCTGACAGTGAAGGGACTGGCAGTGAACATGATGTAAGGAACATGGAGTTAGTAAATTATGGTGGATTAGCAAGAACCACTGTGTGATTTTATTTTTCATCTTTTTAAAGTATGCTTCAGAGTACATTCTAATATTATCTTTTAAAACACTGCTGCTCACTAACAGGAGATGCCTTGTGCTGAAGGAGCACAGTGACCTTTTGCTCAAGTCACCTGCCCTGTTCCTGTTTGCTTGCTCCCACTGGATCTGTGTGATGGTAAAGATAGAATTGCAGATCCCTTTCTATGCCTCTGAGTTGCATAGAACTGAACTAACAGATATAGCAGCTACCACAGTGCCCATAGTAAGCTTTATAGTGACATCTGTGTACTGGAATTACAGAGTCACTTTTAACATGGACCATAGTTCAGCATAGGAAAAAGTGGGTAATCTGAACACAGCTGTTTTAAACACACAGAACCTCCTCTCCTTCATAAATAAGGATAGATACAGGAGAGAAACAAGTTCCAACAGGTTTGTTGTGAGGATTCTTATTTTCTTTTTAGATTGCTGTTTGTTTTATGAATTTGCATGTCACTCTCCTATTTCTGGTTTCCTCTGTAGGCGTCCTGACTCTGAAGGCACAGCTCTGAGACAGGGGAACAGGCTGCCAAGTGTCCAGGACTTCAGGTGGAGAGTGGACGTAGCAATATCCACAAGGTATAAAAGAGAACCCTGCATGACTCTGGAAATTATTTTGCCCAAGTTTAAACTGCTTGCTGCTTAAAAATGTTAATGGTGTTAAAATGTCTCTTGCTGTAGGGACTGGCATGTTGTGTTAAATGGTAACATACAGAGAGGATTTTCTGAGCAGTGTAGAAGTCAGTTTATATACAGGCTACTGCTGTTTAAAATGGACCTGCCAACAGGCTGCTGCCTTCATCTTCTACTGTTGATACTTTCTAGGCTTCTTACTCATTTTGATCTCTAAAACCTCTGTGCTAGAAACATTTCACTGAGAGACTGAGCCTCTTTCAATATTTTAAAATTTAATGGAGCTGATAAAACTCTACAGGTCCTCAGAGATGATGGAATAAATTTAGATGTATTGAGCCTCATGCAGCCAGGCAAGCTCTCAGTTTCAGTGGAGCAGGGGAGGGAAATAATCTATTCAACCTCTGCAGCAGACTATCATTTCTATGTTGCACATGTTAAATGATTTCCCATCACCTCTACAGTCTGCTGTAGATTCCACAAAGAGAGGCTTCTGAACAGCACCTTTACACTGCCATAGTTCTGCAGTTGGTCATTGATCTGCTTCCTGTTGCTTTCACAAAACAGGCCAAAGGCCTTTTGTGGTCACCCTGGCTGTGCCTGCAGCAAGCAGCTTCTTGCCACAACAGAGGCAGCTGGGGGATGGATCTCTGGCTAGAGCCAGAGGAAACAGAAACCTGTTGTCTTTGCTGTTCCTGGTCTTTGTCTAGTTCTAATCAAGATGGGCCAGGGTGAAAGGGGCTGGAAGATGATCTGGTATTTGTCAGCATCAATTGCCAGCAAGAGTGACTTGCTAGCACATTGGTGAATACCTGCATCCAAGGGCACTGCAGCCTCCTTGTCGCTGTTGAGGGGCCCGTGGTCATCGGGGACAGTCTTCTGAAATCAAGAAAAAAGGCTCATAACTGAAAATTGTAATGGCCACAAGCTACTAGCTGAGGTGACTCAGCTGAGTGGTGCTGTGAGCACCACACAGGTACCACTGTGCAGAAAAACTCTGTACCTATAAGAGAGCAAAGCTCAGAGATAAACATCCTCGGGCACAACGCTCACACGCTGCCCGCACATCCTAGGACTTGTTTTCCAAACAGCACAGGAGCAATACATCATCCTTTTCTATTTCCTTCCTCTTCTTTTCCTTTCCAGTCAAGCTCCCCCTTGGGATTTGTTGTTTATCCCCCAGCAGCAGGCTCTGCAGAGGCAGGGTTGGAGTGCCAGTCGGTACCTGTGTGGGCTTCAGCTGCGCTGGCCGGGGGAAGCTGCCTGAGGGTGACTCACTGCCCCTCTTGGGCCACCAAATGAAAGAACACACCACAAGCTTAGGATAAAGTCTCAAAGAGCTTGATTCCCCCAGTGCAGTGGCAGCTGAAAGTATCATGGGATGGAATGATTAGTGCAATGTGATAAACTGCATGAGAGAACTGCATTATTGCTAGCTTGGTCAGCTCTATTCCCTGTCACAGTCCCACTAACTGATGATTATGAAACTGCTCCTAACCTTGCAATTACTAAACTATTACAAAAATTTTATATATACTGAGATATAATATATATAATACTGAGATAAATTGGACAGGACTCCTGTGTTCATGAGTTCCCAGCCAGCCAGATACAGAACTCTGATAGCAGATGAGTAATTTCAATGTAAAGCCTACACGAACACCTTAAATTGTTATTGTATAATGCTGTGCTCATCACCCTGCTGATGTCTATTGTTTTAATACTAATAATGTAAATAATTTCAGTTCATTGGCCCGTGCACTTCAACCATCCATTCTAATGATGATGAAGCTTTCAGATGGGACAGCTCATCGCTTTGAAGTAAGTCTGATTGCCATGATAAAAAAGAAAGCACTTGAAGTTCTTTTTAGAAAGTTGAAATGACTACTTAAAATATTAAAGCTTTTGTCAACAATGTATTATCATTGGTTGGGTTGCTTTAGAATCCTTCACATTCAGTGTAGCCACATAGAATATATAAAAGAAGGCCAACTAAAATAATTTCATACCTTGTTCCTACACATACTTCGCTGAAACCTCATTTGCTGGAAGACTATTAATTACTGAAAAGCATTGCAGCATAGTATCTGGTTTGATTATAACCATGGTTTTGTTATAAGCTGTAACCTTCAGACCTGATGGTGGCTCTTGAGGGCAGAAGAATTACTGGGGTAGTTTATGTAATGTGTGATACACTGCTGAACCTCCCACGTTTGGTAGAGAATGGTGACGTGCTCTCCCTGGTAGAGGTAGTTTTATTCTTTTTCTTCAGTACAGACCTTGCTGCTAGAAAGGTCAAAAAACCTCTCAGCTTTTTACCTCAGGATTAGTCAGTGGCAGCATTTCTGACACTCTGTGTAAAGGCTTTCCAGAAGATGGCATAAATGCTTCCATATTTTTAACCTTTGAATAGGAATGCTGTTTGTTCTATATATAGCCTGGTGGTGCAGGCAGGAATTCTGTGCAGAGCAGGCATTGTTACATTTGAACTCTGTAAAGATTCCTGGGTCTGGAGGAAGCACCAAAGCACTGTGAGGTTAGGGGTGGACTGGTTTCACTGTTAGTGCTTTGCAAGGTGGCAGCTATTGAGCAAGAAACAAATCCTGTGAGACATTGCAAAGTGTCAAGGGTGTCACATCACAGGAGATCAGATTCACCCCTCTGTGGACAGTTCAGCTCAGAGAATTCCTTATGCTCTGTTTGAGGGACTTAAGTGATGCTGGGGACTTCATGTTAACTCTTTATAACAGGGGATGTTTCACTTGTGAGAATAAAAACTAGTATATAGTCTTTACTGTCTAGATTTGTGGTTTATTTCCTGGTATTTAATGTCAAGTCTTGGTGGTGTTTTTCCTGGTTGGTTTGGGTTTAGGGTTTTTTGTTGTAAGTCTCTGGAGGAGCCTTTTCCATTGTGCAGTGGAGATGTGTTGGTGTTCCTGTCCAGGACGTGCAGAAATCTGATAGCAAACTATGTGCTTCTCTCAGAATCAGCTCTTTGCTGCTGCTGCTTAGATCTGAATGACAAAGCTTTGGCTGTAAACATGATTTCTCTAGCTGATGAGTAGTCTTTCTGCAGCAAGTAGCTGTGTGGGACAAACCTCTGTTTATCAAGGTACCATATGCAAGCAAATACAGCTCTTCAGTTTCCTTTTATTTGGACACGTTCAGCATGTCCTGCTGACTAACAGGGCTTATATAAGATGGGAGATAATTCTGTTGTGAACAGTTTAAAAGGTGTATGCCCCAGGCAGAAGTTTACACTCTTTGGTCTCCTGGGTTTGTTTGCAGTGTGACTGTGCAGTGAAGAACTGTTGAAGACAAGGGGCATCACAGCACTTGGAGTCTCCTTACACACGTGCCCAAAGTGCAAGGGACACAATGCCCCTTAATGCAGATTTCCATCCATTTCTCAGGCTTGAAGTCATAAAGGGGAGGCCATTAGTCTCCTGCACAACTGAAAACTTTCTGTGGAGTTAATCAAAATCTTTACCTTCCATGTAGAGATGGTGCCCAGTCTGCTTTGCTCCCGAGATTGCTCAGGCTTGAGGGTCAGTTACTTTCTCCAGCAAACCTGGACAAGCAGAATATCTGGAATTTATAATTTGAGAATTCTGTAGGCTCCATGGCTTTCCATGTGGTTCTGTTTTTTCTTCCACATGACTCTGGCTTCACCACAGCAGCCATCAGTTTCCATTCTGGAGTACTTGTTGTCTCACATCAGGCAGTATAGAAAATGTACTATGCAGCTGGTATTTCTGGGTTTTCCCACTCCTCCTCTTTTTCACCCAGATGATTTAGTTGAATTAACTGAATTTTATTATCCTCAAATCCTTTAAGTCTAAGAAAAAAAAGTATTTCAAGAAACACTGACACTATGGAATGTTCCCTATCCATAGGCATGCCCTAATCAGAGTCCCTAAGCTGTTTTCTTGTCTTCTAACCTGAATATTCTTTTTCAGGTGCCAGTGGCAAAGTTTCAGGAGCTGAGATACAACGTTGCCCTTATACTGAAGGAAATGAATGATTTGGAGAAAAGGAGCATACTGAAAATTCAGGACTGAACACTTAAAAATGGGGAGTTAATAGAAGGGACCCAAACCCCTGAGCCTGCAGTGGGAAAGCAGGGAACCATCACCCCCCTGAGCTGCAATGCAGCATTCTCAGTGCCTCCTGTAAATATTTTGTTTCAATTCAAATGTTAAAAGCAAAAGCTCTTTTCATAAGACTTAAGAAAAACAAGACTATCTAAAGTATAATGCTGTTTGTGAGCATTTTTTTGCATGATTCATCAAAACATTGTTTAAATAATGTAAGAGTCATTTATTTCTGATTATGATTCATCACTCTTAATTATTTTTGAAAGCCTGCTACCGGAAGCCCTCCCAGTGTTGATCATAAGAAAGCTCTGCACTATCTTAAATAAAAAATAAAATTAAAAACCCCTCCTGTGCTTGGTATGACAAATGTGAGCTTGAGTTTTGCTTAAGTAAAAGTGTTGTCTGGCTTCTCACTGACTGAGGTATAGCTACAGCTACTTAAAGGATAGTTTTAGAAGAGAATGAGAGGTCTGTGGATCAAGAAGTAGCAACTGAGCTTCCAGAACTAATCCCAGGGAATTGCAGAAGTGGAACATTGCAATCTAAGCCTTTATCTGGTCCATCATAATGAGCTAAATATCAGTCATCTCAGATTTCTAACTGGAAATGCCTGCCTCTTGTTTCCTCTATTTCCTATATGTTTGATATGTACAGAATCATCTGACTTGCTCCTGGGCAGAAACCTCTGGCCCTGCAGTGGTGGTGAAGGGCAGGAGGCAGTGACCTTGTAGACCACTGCAGCTCTACCCTCCTTCGTGCAGGATGGACCCGGGAGGAAGAGGCTGAGTACAGCCTCTGGGTTGAAAGTCATAGGCATAAGGATATCCCAGTCCCTGGGACCAAAGAACAGCCATAGGCTGAAGTTCCCTGAACTGGTCAGGCAGCCCCTAAAGTGGCCAGGCTGTTGGACTAGGTGATCATCCTAGGTCCCTTCCAACTCAAATACCCTAAGTTACTCCTTTGCCATGTGAGTTGGAAAAACTCCCTTAACTTGAAGCTTATGTTTTGAGTCTCAGTTAAACACCATGGGACTACAAGTATGTCCCTAAGAGTGTTGTCCAGGGATGGATTCCTCTGTCCTTCCCTGGATGAGTGCTTCCCCCAGCAGCAAAGTCATGGAGGCTGTGAACAACAGCACAGGCCATGGGCCCTAGAACCACACGATTGACCTGGCTGGCCAAGGCAGTTCAGAAAGCACATGCCACTACCACTGGCAAGCTTTGGCTTAGCCTAGCTGCAATCAGGGTTTCTGACCTTGGGAGTACCACCCATACTTGCTCTTCCATTTTTTTGCATTTGTAGAAGTTGTCTTTCCCACTCCCAGCAGAACACTACTGAAATCAGACTCATGGATTCAGGAGCCTTTTACACTCCCACAGCTGTTTGTGTAGGAAAGGATGACTTGGCTCTTCGATTTTGAGAATCACAACAGGCATAAAAAGACTTTACTGTCATACTTTGTAAGAGGACTTCTTTGACAGCAGTCCATACCAACCTACAGGCAGCTAAATAGCTGTGGTCCAGAAAGCTTTTCAGACTTGTGCAAGGATGTGTCCTGTCGTTTGAAATAAACTTATCAGCCATGATTTCACTCTGTTGAAACCAGAATGTTCCATTTGCTTTGTAGGCTACTTATCTTTAACTTCCAGGTTTGATCCATATGCATCTTTACTGAGTTCAGGTCATACCAAAGCATAGAAAGGAATTAGCTCCTTCAAGGAGACTGTAGACTGCATTAATGTGATGTTTTATTTGTGGTTTTGCTTTCTGAAGCTTGTTCATCTTCTTTCTGGCATTACATGATCACAGACTGTGAAACAAAATGTACATTGCTACATTCCTTGTTCTAGCTTTTCCCTTCTGAATGTTTACATGGCTTTAAACTGGAAAGGTATCTCATATCTCAACAGAGGCTGTGAAGTCTGTGAAAGTCTTTTCAGGCAAACTGAACACTGCATAGGTGTAAAACGACCTACTGCTCAAGACATTTGCAAAGTCTTTTTCACTGGTTAGAGCAAAATAATCCATAAACACCTTTGCCTTTTAGACAGAGTATATTAATTCAGTTGTTCTCCTGGAATGGCAACTTCCCACATTCTCCAGATAGGGAAAGGCTTCCCAGCAGTTTTCCTTCTCTGCAAGGGGTGATGGATCTCAGTAAGTTCATCTTGCCACACATTAAGCAGAAGTTTACTGTAAACAGAGGTTTACTGTGCACACAGAGGAGTACTTAAACACTTGGGATTGTCATTCCTCTGTAATTAAAAAGAAATTAAAAATCTAAAAGAGCAGCTAATTTGGGCTTTCCTTCTGACAGATTAGCTTTCCAGGAAAACAATGGTTGTCACCAAAAGGGCTAGTTTCTCAGTTTGATAAAACACAAGCCTTCAAGTGATTATTTGATTTCTCAGAACTTAGATTCATAGATACATAGATTCATAGATATTAGGGGTTGGAAGGGACCTAGAAGATCATCTAGTCCAACCCCCCTGCCTGAGCAGGATCACCTAGACCAAGTCACCCAGGAAACTTCATGGTGAAATATCTGTTAAATATTTGTTCAACACCGAAACATTTTCATACTTCACAATTAAAATAGTCTGGAATTTTAATTCCTCTGAATATCTGACTGTAGCCCTTTCATTCTAATACAGAGCAAAAGCAACCTTCAAAGAATCGGGGTATGTCTGAACAGAAAGGATTTTACCCAGCTCACTCTGGGTTTGGTTATGCTTCAAAGACATGCTGTGAGTGCCCCTTTCTGTATCAGGCACTGACAGATGCACCTTGAATGGGCTGCTGGCTCCCTCAGTCCCGAGGCCCTGTCGAGCTGATCACCACTCAGTCATCAGCTAGGCAGGGAGGAGGTTTGTGTGGGAAGGTTTTTTCGTACTAGTTTCACAGATCGATAGGTAACAAGGACCTTTCACAGGTGTTATTGGAAGTTTTCCCTGAAAAACAAACCCTGGTGATCCAGTTGATTTCTCTGTTTGATGGTGCCATGTATTTATTGAAGCTGGATAATATATTTGTGACTGGCTTGGTTCTAGTGATCTTCTAACCATGGCACATAACCATAAATTTCTCCATGAAGCCCATTCTTTCATTTCTTTATAGTGTATGGAACATTATGCCTTTTCTTTCAAGATTAATGTGTCAAAACATATTTAAAATAGAACTCCAACTTGTTTTTCAGTGTAAATCGTGTGTATAATAGCAGGGATGCCCAGTGGGTGCACAAGTAGTCACAGTAGGCAGAAGGCAAAAAGAGACTTAAAGATAGTTGCTAGAAGTCATTCAGAGATTCAGTGGCAAAATCACACAGAAGAACTCACGTCTTCCCTTCTTGCTCCCCAGCCATAAGTTAGCAGAGCTTCCTGATACAACAATGTCCCTCTTGCTGTTGTTTTAGTTTGGTTTTTTACTGCTTCAACTGCCCGGGCCATCAGTCCAAACCTGCTCTTGCCTATGGACTATTACAGTGTGTGCAGAGCACTGGAAAATAAAAAGTCATCTGTGGCTGTATTTGTGATATGACTTTTCACATCCCTACTTCCAGCAGAGAATCAGTAGGTTGGAATTTCACAGTTGGGTTAGTTGTGCTTGAGAGGGGAAGGAAACAGGTTTGTTCATTGTTTTCGTGGTCTCAAAGTGTGATGCAGATTACAGCTCCAGCAGAAGGCTGAAGAATGTAGTCATGCTCTCATACTGCCTGTTATGCCAGCCATTAACTGCTGGAAGAAGATCAGTATTGTGCTCATTGTCATTAAAAGGAAGAAATTAAACCTCCCTTTGTAGAAAAATCATACAAGGGAGACGTGCTTTTGCAGAGTGAGTCACCTCCTGGCTTTAGCTTCTTCTGTTGAAGTGAAGGATAAATCCGTGCTTGATCTCATGAACAATGGAGGTAGGTAGGGGGCTGCCTTTGTCGGGCTTTTTTTGCTTTGCTTTTCCCTTTTTATTTTTTGCTTTCTAATCAAGTATACCTCATGACCCGCTGCTGCTCCAAAGCCATGAATATATGTATGAAAACATGCTTTCTGGGTGTGTTATATAAAAACACCCCGGCATATCTACACTGGGTATGTACATTCACTTCACACAGCTGTTTTTGCTAAAGCAGCCTTTGCAGAGCCGAGCCCTGTGCCAGCACCAAATATTTGGTGTTGTTTGACTTCGAGCGAACAGCAAATTAGTATCTTGGCTTTCAAATATTTTGCTGTTAGCGACTGCACGGCTCGCTCTGTACCCGTCACACCCCACAAAGTACTAAACATTTCCCAAACACCAGGAACCAGCAGAGGCAGCCGGTTTCTCCCCTGAGGAGTCCCAGAGTTGCTGCTCACAGGCCACCCGCGAACCGCTCTGCTTTCCAGCTGGAGGTGAAGGTCAGCGTTCTGAGCCTTCGAAGCACACAGCTGCCCTTTTCTCTTGAGGCCCTCCAGCCACGGCCCTGCTGGAGGAGGAGGATTCTCAGCAGTGCCTTTCCCAGTCCCAAGGGCAGCGTTGGGAGCTCCAGCAGCCCCCGTCCCGCGGGAACGGAAACGGCGGCAGCTCCTCGCCGAGCACAGGCACCGATGACATCTCCTGCAACAGCCCCTCTCCATTCCCCATCTGGAACTCGTGTGCTTCTCAAAACCCTCCCTTTGTAGCCTGACTTATCTCTTTAAGTGCCTGCTATGTAACTATGTAAATACCGGTGGCGTATCCCTGATGGAGAGATTGTCACTGCATTGCTACTGGTAACCAGTGGTTATATCACTTTCTCTCGCTTGAATAGGCTTTGACTCATAGTGGTTTTCAGGACAATGGTTATAAAATAACACGCTGAGGGGTTGCCGAGACTATAGTTTTGCAACAGAGACAACTGCCGACCACAAGGCTACAAGAAAGCATTTTTTTTTCCCCTAGCATTTTTTTTTTTCTTGTTAAGGGTTTTGTTCTTTTACAGTTTGAGTTTTTCTCGCATGGAAGTTTGGAAAACAAGCAGTGAGCATCAGCAAGCTTGAGTCTGGTGGGAAAACCCCACTCTTGTGAGCACAAATCCCAATTCCTTCTAACCCTTCCCAACCACTGCTTAACTGAGATTTAAAGTCCTTTAAGTTATACCTTTCTTTGAACCATCTGATGGCAGGCTGTGCTGTACTCTGGATTATTGCCTGACTTAAGTGAAGGCAAAAGAATTACCAAAACCAGCAGTTATTCAATTAACCTTCTTTTTCTAATTAAAGGACTAGCCCAGAAACAATGGCTAGATGTTGAAATTTATTTTTTTTAAAGCCTGAAGAGCCCTAAAGACAGGTGGCAAATTTTAGACAGGTGCAAAACGTCTTGGCACTAGAGAAATCCAAGACCACTACGGGTCTGATGGGCACCTGTTTCCAGGTGTATAAATGACTTTCTGCACAAGCCTAAGGATCCCCTTCACGTGGACACGAACATCAAAAACCTGCTCTTTTTATTAATTTGAAGTATATGAGCTAAGATGCAGAATTTAAGTGGCTTGAAATTAAGTTTTTCACTTCAAGTTCATCTCTAGTTTCTCAAGCATCTTCTAGAAGCAAGGTCTTAGAAAAGCTGTTACCTCTGCAGGGTACTGCTCCTGTCCTGTCCACGCAGACCCCCTAGGCAGGGCTCGCCCCTCAACACCCCGTGGGCACCACGCTCTGAACTGGGGAGTCCAGACGCTCCTGCTCTTCCCCGTGAACTTCTGTAGGTACAAAACACCAAACTTCAGTTTCTCCCCGCGGTGTCACTGAGCCAGCGCTCAGCGGGACTTGTAACCACTGGGCTGCCCTGTGGAGAACGGGTCACAGTCCCACCTGGTGCCTTCAGTTGGCGCCCCAGACCCAAAGGCGGCCGGGCAGGGCTGCCAGGGAGCAGGGCGAACAGCAGCTGCTTTCAGCTGTAGGGTAGACCTACCAGAGAGAACAGAAGCAGCGGCGGCGGGCGGGGCCGAGGCGGGGCCGCTTCCTCGCCCGCCGGGGCTCTCACACCGGCGGAACCCGGCCCGGCCTGCCCAGTGCTCACAGGGCACCCCCTCGGCGGACGGACCCGCCCCACATTCCCTCCTCAAAGGAGCGGCGCCGGCTTCCCACCCGCTTTTCGCAGCACCTCAGCCGGGACTCCGGCTACCGAGGCCGGGTCTGGGCCCCCTCCGCGGGCCGGGCCGGGGCCGGCGCGTTACAAAACCGCCTGGTTTTGTAACAACCTGCGGGCGCTGCCCAATGAGCGGCGCCGCCCGGCATCACGTGCCCGCCTTTATATAAGCGGCGGCGGCGCGGGGCGCTCCCGGCGCGGGGCGGCAGCAGCATGGGCCGGTGGGGCCGCGCCGCTCCCGCGCCCCCTCCCCTGCGCCCGCCGCGCCCCGGCGCCCCGCGCCGCCCGTCCTGCTAGAGGCGCTGCCCGCCGCCTGCCATGGGCTCCCACCTGCCGCCGCAGCAGCGCCCGGAGCCCCAGCTGGTGCTGCAGCTGGCGGCCGGCGCTCTGCAGGCGCAGAACTTGGAGCTGTCGGGCGGCGGCCTGGGGCCCGAGTGGCAGGTGCTGCTCCGGCGGGCCGATGCGCTCGCTTACGGCGGGCGGCTGCACGAAGCCCTCCCGCTCTACCGGCTGGCGTCCCGCCACCAGCAGCTGCGGGCGGAGCAGCTGGAGAAGCTGGTGGAGTGCCTGGCGCAGAGCGTCCGGATCAAAGAGGGGCTGCCCGCCGCCGGGAGCGGCCCCCCGCAGCCCCGCGAGTGGGACGTCTTCAGGTGCCGCAAATGCCAGGGCTTCCTCTTCGAGCCCGTTTCCTTGCCTTGCGGACACACGTTCTGCAAAAAGTGCCTGGAGAGGGACCGGGCGGCCGAGATCCGCTGCGTCCTGTGCAAGGAGGCGAGCAGCGCGGCGGCCGGGCAGCTCCTGCGGGTCAATGTCATCCTCAGCAACCTGCTGGCCAAGTGGTTCCCCTGCCAAGTGAAGGCTTCGCAGCTCAGGCACGAAGGGAACCTCTTGTACAAGGAGAAGAAGCTACAAGCCGCCCTGCAGAAGTACAACGAAGCGGTCAGCCTAGGTAACGGCTCCCCATCCCCTACGCTCATTCCCCCTCGAACACGCTCCTTGCCGGTCGCCGCTCCGGGAGCAGCGCTGGGGACGGCCGACTTTCCACCGGCCGGGGCTCCCTGGGCTCGGCTGGGGCCGCGCTCCCGCCGGCTCCCCATGCTGGGCGGCAGCCGTCTGGACCGGGGCCCCGGCGGGTGGCGGGGGAGCCCCGGGGGGAGCCCCAGGGAGGGGTAGGGGCTCTTCGGCCCGCGGTGAAACTGGGTCAGGAGAGCAGCGGTTGCGTAAGCCGGAGCCTGCGGTCCGGCCGGGCTCCCTCCCGGCCGCCGCCGTTGTGTAACCGGCGGAGCCCGGAGGCAGCGGGCAGCCTCGCCCAGGGCATCCCGCCGCTCCCCGCAACGGGCTGGCGGCGGGCGGGCTCGCTGGGCGCGGCGTGTCCCTGGCGAGCGCCGCGGGACGAGGAAGGGGCGGCGGGGACGAGAGTGCGGGGTCCGGGACGGGCTCCCCTCGGCCCATCCCCGCAGGGGCTGCGTGGGGAGAACTTAAGGTTCGGTCATTTCAAGCTAGTTTGAGGAAAAGCAGCTAAGGCTGCACGCAGCGAGCGGCGAGCAAAGGCAGGGCATCGGTCCGAAGAGTTTGGTTTAAGCGAGAGAGCGTTCAGGAGCGTGCAGCCCGCAGCCAGACACATCGTGTCGGTGCCACAACACGCAGTGTGCAACGAGATCCCTTCACCGCCCTGCCCGAGCGCTCCCTGCTTCTCCCAGTTGTTTCCTTGCTTTGAGCTACGGCACGGAAAGGTCCTTTCGTCCCATGTTCAAACTTTGATGCTAAAAATTTTGAAACTCCTCCCTGCAGCACGACAGCGTTTCTCTGGCCGCCCTGAGCGGCTCCTGTGCTTTTCTGTCAAGCATCTGACCCTCAGTCAGAGCTGGTAATTTAATGTGTGAGCGTCTCAGCATTTATTTATGCAATGTTCCCTGCAGTTATATAATGTGTAGCTGACGTTTTGACTGGAGTTGCCCCAAAAGATTTCCAGATTTCACTGAGTACAAAGTTTTTTTAAAAAATTGAATTTTTTTTTTTGAGTTTGTACAACTTGGAAGCACCAACATGTGTTTAAAATATATATAAAAATTAACAAATCTTATGTAATTTTTCATTTACTACAATCAACCACTTTTTCTATTTCCTGCAGCTCCAAATGACCACTTACTCTACAGCAACCGGTCCCAGATTAACTCTACTTTGAAAGCTTGTGAAGATGCTTTGCATGATGCAGAAACAGCATGCAGACTGCAGCCATACTGGTTGAAAGTAAGTTCTGACCCCAGCTGTAATTTATTTTTAAGCCTCGATACCACCCAACTAGAGAACCCTTAGAATGGTCAGACAGCTGAATCTGAGGGAGGCTTTAAATCCTGTAACTCCTTAGACTTCTGTGACTTACATATGTCTATGGTATTCTTGAGCTTCCTGGGGTGAAGGAAGAGTGTGATAATCCTGGAGGACAGGCTAAGGCTGTTATCTTTGACCTGGATGAATCTCAAGTTCATGAACTCTCTAAAAATTGAATGCTGTGCTTTTATCATTCTGTAAGCTTGTACTGACTATTTTAGGAAGTAGCTTTCTGCAAGATCAGTTGGTCTCGGGTGCTGTGAGAATCATACTTGCTCGAGTTAGAGAGCATCCTGGTTCTGCCTGGAAAGAGTTTTCAGGACCATTGTGGCTAAAATCTCAGCCACTGGTGGTGTCTAGGCATGAGAGATGGTTATAGTGATTCTTCCTGCCTAACCTCCTCTTCTCTGTAAAGATCTTCTGTCATTTCATACTGGTTTTACTGCATATTCTTATGATAAGAGGACAAAAGTTGCAACTATGGATGTGTTTAATTGCAGGGTCACCTAAGGAAAGGACAAGCATTAGCTAATCTGGGGAAAACAGAAGAAGCTTTAAGAGAGTTTCTATTCTGCCTTGCTCTAGATACTGGGAACAAGACAGCCAAGTCTGAGGCACAGAAGGTGAGTTCCCTAAATCATCTGGAACTGCTTTATTCTTTTCAGTGGCCTTTTATAAAGGAGGATAAGATTTTTTTTCTTCTCTTTTGCCCTTTATCATTACTAGAAAGAGCTGGGTGGAGACACATATCCAGAATGTTGTTGAAAGTCAAGTTATGTGTGTTTCTTACTTGAAGACAGGGAGGCAGAGAGAACAGACACTCAGCAGGTGCTTTGTGGAAACAGTTACTCATGGTGGTGGCATCAGCAAATTTGAACTAAAACTGAATTGTTAATGATTGCCACCCACAGACTATTGTGATGCTCAGTAGTCAGATTTCTAACCTGTTTCCTAGCTTGGTGATGCATGACCAGTGACAGTGCAGAAGAGAGGGAGCTGCTGTAGCAGGGCATGGGCTGGCAGAACACAGCACGCAGCACTCGCCAAACTCCACTTGGGAGCAGCAGCTCCCTTCCAGTCCTGCTGTGCAGAGTATCCGTGTGTGAGGGAGGCATGAGGGGAGCAGTCAACAAAAGGAGGGCTGTTTAAAAATAGTTTTTAAAGGTTGCAAATAATTAATGCTAAATAAGCAACAGAATGGATCTGCACTGAGGCTCTTCTCAGTAGAAGCCAAAGATGTGGCTTGTGGCTCTTTGTGAGGACTGCCCTGTTCTGCACACCCCTCAAAGCTTTGATTTCCTGGGAATTGGTGTCTTGACGTGTGACCTTTTTGTTGTAGTAGCTAAAAGGCTCAGTGTTGCAGTGATAGCTCATGGCAATAAAAATGTGACAGTTCTGCTTTCCTTATACTGAATTTTGTGGCACTGTGTTCAGCTCTTCTCCATCACTGGTGAGATGGGAACATTGGGGTGTGTGTGCTGTGCTATATAAGGTTTTCTGACAGCACTGTAGAATCCTTAGAGCAAAACACTGCTCATGAAGGTAACTGAAAGAGTATAACCTAGATGGCTATAGAGAAATCAAGTTTTATCTCATTTTTATATGGATGAGATTTCCATCTCCTGTGAGGCTGATGTTTGGGTTTTTTTGTCACTGATATTTGAAGGGTTTTGTTTGGTTGTTTCTTTTCCCCAGATGTTTCCATGCAATTTTTCACTGTCATTGAGTCATAATTTCTTCTTATAGTCAAGCTGGGAAACTTCCTGTACACTAGAGCAAAAAAAGCAGGAACAAAGAGTTTTTCTAAATTCCAAGGCCAAATAGCCTTATCCAAGACACCTAATTTCTGAGTAGTGCAGTTTTGAGGAAACCTAGGCTTCTTACAAGTGACTAATTACTGGTGCACTCATCAGGCAGAGTTCATCCATGATGCAATATTCTACTGGGTCATTTCCAAGGCTGTTTGCATAACAGTGACATACTGCACTTAACCAAATTCTTTGGGTGCAGCTGTGATGTTCTGCTTGTGTTGCCTGCTCATGTTAATTTTGACACAGTGTGATCCTGTGGAATCCTTTTTGGCTTTAAAAATAAATCCTAGTTGTCATGTGGCTTTCTCAGGCAGCAGCCTCTGTAGTATGTTGAAATGAGTTTTTGAAGGGTGAATCTTCCATCCAGCTCTATTTCTTTTTTCAGTTTACAACATCAGAGACATCCATTTAGCAGAACTTGGATTAAGCCTGTGAGATGAGTGCTTTCTGAACTGGTGAACTCTAGTGAAAGCTTCTGATGCAAAGCAGAAAACCTTTTTAAAGAAAGGTGTCAGTAATTTCTGGTGAGCTCTGAACTCCAGGCTGAAGAGGACAAAGGCATGTGTGTCACCTCAGAGAATGGTTAATAACTTGATGGGCTTATTTCACTCTGCAAGTGTCTCTTGCTGTCTGTTTGGCATTAGCTCTTGCACTTTTTGTTCTTACCCTAGTCTAAAGGGCTCTTAAAATGGTTTTAACAAAATCAAGGATGCTTCTTTCAGCTATTCCCTTACTTGCTTTTTCATTTAGAGGTTGCAAGGAAGGATCTAAGCAGTGAAGTATTCTGTTTTATATCACAGCTTCTACTTAGTTTGTTTTCACTCATCCCGGGAAATGCTCAGGAACACTTACCCGATATCCTGCAGCTGTTGTCACATCACTCTAGATTAAAGGGGAATCTCCTAAATTCAGTGGGATCTGGAGGCACCAGCCATAACCTACAAAGGTTGCTCAAGGTAAAGATCGAGTCTGATGTGTGGTTCTTAATTTGTTGTGTGTTTTATGTTCACATTGGGAAGCCTTCTCTCCTTTTCACCTCTGGAAGATAGGAGAATACATTTTTATTAGACTTTTTAAGATACAAACCAAGGTTGATTTCATGAAGTTTCTTTATTTGACTTTTTTCTTTCATAGTAGTCTTTTGTTCTGATAAATTTTATGCCAGAGTTGAGTGGGTTCTATTCCTGTAATTTGTCTTTCTCTTTTCAAAGTAGTTGGTAGTGGGAGAGGGCTTCTGAAGATTGAGATACCCTCAAAAGCTGTGAAATGCTATAATCTAGGGTTTTAGCTTGACCTGTAACTGATGATGGCAGTGGCATCCTGCATTCAGGATCTGTACACTGCTTAGAGATTATGGTAGAGCCACAAACAGGTGGATTAGCTACTCTGTAAATTTGGCTTCACAGCCCTAGTTTTGGAAATGGCTGCAGAGGTTTACAGGGATGGGCTTGTAAGGACCACTTTTGCTTCACTGAAACCTGAGCTTTGAGGATAGGTTTTGCATGTTCTGTGTAGGTAGGAGAACTTCACTAGTCCTTACAAAAACGATAGGTTTTGAGCAGCCATTTTGAGACAGATAAGAACAATCAGGGGCATTGCCTTCCAGAAAGGCTATTAGCATATTCAGACAAGAATTCTTTCTTTATGACCCTTTCATGGAGTCATTTGAGAGGCAGTTGACTCATCTTTCTGCATGTTCCACATCACCACAGCTCCCAAGCTGCAGTATCTGCTTTCAGCTTCATCTGGGGGGTTGATGTGACAAGCTGCCAGGGGATGTCCTGCTCAGTGGCTGCTCACAGGTTCTTCTGTGGCCATAACGGGATAAAATTGATGGTTTTATCCTCTGGAAGAAATCTGTCCTGCTAAAGGAAGCTCTGTGCATTTTCTCTGTTAAAAATATTGTGTTTGTGCTGCTTCCTTAAAATAACCTCACCCTCTTCTGTTTGGTTTGGTTGATACCATCATTATGATGTAAACAATATGCATTTTTTCATAGGTTAAGTGATGATAATATATTTAACCTCAGATCTAGCCACATTTCTGCCTGAATCTAGTTTTGTGACCAAGTTATAGACACACAGATAAGGGCTGAAAATACTCAGTGCTGGTTGGGGTGAGGGAAGAGTTTACTTGCCTTCTCCCCACCTTCCTTCCCCCCTACTAAAATCAGGCCCTCCCACAGCAACTCTCAAACTGTTGCTTCTTGAGCTGCAAAGTGCTTCCTGGTGATCTGTAACATTAAAGACTTGTGACAGCTTTAGGGTTTTTTCCTTGCAGAGTTGTGGGAAGATTGGTCTAATGTCAATTGTCTCTTCACACAGGTGAATGTGGAACAGAAAAAGGGTTTTCCCATTCAAGAGG
This sequence comes from Ceyx cyanopectus, assembly GCA_013401355.1. Classification (NCBI taxonomy): domain Eukaryota; kingdom Metazoa; phylum Chordata; class Aves; order Coraciiformes; family Alcedinidae; genus Ceyx; species Ceyx cyanopectus. The sequence goes on from VYZU01072872.1 coordinate 82,986, forward strand.
AACCAAATGTAACTACCTCTGGTAGTTTGAGGAAATCTGTACAGATTATGGAGAGCAAAAAGGACTGCTCAGAGGAGGAGAACAAACCTGCCTCTGTGCCAGAGTCTACCCTTCTAATTTCTGAGAAGTGCAGCCTCCTGAAGAGGAAGTGCTGCCAAGAGGAGATGAGAAACCCTGAGGTACCCTGCAAACTGATGAAGAAAGGTGTGTTTCATTCTGCACAGGATAAGTTCCATGGCATGCAAGCAGTAAAAATGAGGGTCCATAATACACTTTGGCTTTTATATTTTCTCTTTTGTCTAATCAGGGCATGATGTGGAATCTTTCTAGTGTGTTTAAAAAAGGGGCTAAGAAGGTTGGGTCAAGTGTTTATCAGCAGAGCTCTCAATCTCTTAAAGAACATCAGTGTTGTACATAGAATGGTAGAGGTTGGAAGGGACTTTGGAGATTGAGTCCAACTTCCCTGCCAGAGAAGTAATCTTAGCACTTTCTGGATCAATTAAAAAAACTTGTTTAAAACCACAGTTTCTGTTGTTCCTGATCTCTGTCCCTGTTTTCATACTGTGGGAAATATTTACAACAGTATGACAGAAGAATTTGTCTCACTTTAGACTTCTAACACCAATAAAAAATGATTTGACATTAATTGTTAATGCAAGGCTAAATTCAGCCTTTTCTAAGTGGGTATAATGTCACCAAAGTTAAGGGACGCGTGCTGATTTGTGCCAAGGATGAACTTGATGCTTTGCATAGAAGTTACTGTAATGATGTTTATTGGTTCAGTAACTCACAAGTATTTAAAGTACATATTTAAATATCAGAAGCTGCTCGTATATCTGTGGAATACCATTGTGTTTATATAGTTCTGTTCAGTTACATTATATTATGTTGTTTTTGTTACTGATAGATACAGTTGATACTAAGGGAAATAGTACTGGACAACATATTCCTTTTGAATTTGTGGATCCATCAGATTTGGACTGCTCTCTGTGTATGAGGTATACATTTTTTTCTCATAGATGTCTTTAGCTTTTAAGCTGTATCCCTTTCATTTTTATGACCCTAGAGACTTTCTAGCTTACTTGGTACATACTTTTCCCTCTGTCTGAAATTAGTTTTGAATATAATTGTTACTCCAGGGATGCATTTCTTCAGACCTTTTGGTTCTGGGCACTGTTGAATAGAAACTTCAATGTGCTCTAGGCTATTGTTTGGGAAGGGCACCTAAGGTCACATGAGGGTTATACATTAGTGAAGGTGTCTGATAGATGGTTTCCTCTCACCACTCATACACACCCACTGACACACATCACAGTTTGTCCCTTGGAATTTGTAGAGCTGTGTATGATGTTACATCATGCACAAAATAGCTAAAGAGACCACGTCCAATAAATATTTCAAATTTGCATGTAAAAATACTGCTTTGCTGCTATTGCAGGAGGTGGACCTTGCAAGCAAACAAGAGCATGTTTCTCCTCTATTGCCTAAGAGATGTGCTCCTTAGTTTACTAACACCATCACTCTGTTTGAGCTTTCTCCAGTTAAACAACTTGGGGCAGCAGTCCCTGAATAAAACCAGTAGGAGTTTTCAAACTACATCTATTCTACTACATACTTTAAAAATAAACAAACAAAAAACCAACCAACCAGACAAAAAAGACACAAACCAAACAAATAACAAACAAGAAACCAATCAAACAAAAACCCACAAACCCTTTAACTCTGGCAAGTGTACATGTGGTTACTGACTTAAAAGGAAATACTGGTGTTTCACAGGGGTCTTGACCTGTGCAGTGTTGTTTAGGTTGGGCTTTTAAATGACACAGATGTATCTGTAATGCATGTTAGGGTTAGTTTTGCACTATATTTCAAATGTTTAAATAGCCAATAGGCATTTTGTTACTTATTTCCAAAGGTCTGTGTGAACTCTGTATTTCTTTGGTTTTGTTGTTGATATGCAGGAGATGAGGCTTCAATTTATTTCAGACAGACCAAAACCTTTGGGGGAACAACTGCTGTGTTGTTTTGATTTGCTTCTGCTTGGAATATATCAGATCTGCCCCCTCTCCCTCTGCCTACAGCTGAAACACGCTNTTTCTCATAGATGTCTTTAGCTTTTAAGCTGTATCCCTTTCATTTTTATGACCCTAGAGACTTTCTAGCTTACTTGGTACATACTTTTCCCTCTGTCTGAAATTAGTTTTGAATATAATTGTTACTCCAGGGATGCATTTCTTCAGACCTTTTGGTTCTGGGCACTGTTGAATAGAAACTTCAATGTGCTCTAGGCTATTGTTTGGGAAGGGCACCTAAGGTCACATGAGGGTTATACATTAGTGAAGGTGTCTGATAGATGGTTTCCTCTCACCACTCATACACACCCACTGACACACATCACAGTTTGTCCCTTGGAATTTGTAGAGCTGTGTATGATGTTACATCATGCACAAAATAGCTAAAGAGACCACGTCCAATAAATATTTCAAATTTGCATGTAAAAATACTGCTTTGCTGCTATTGCAGGAGGTGGACCTTGCAAGCAAACAAGAGCATGTTTCTCCTCTATTGCCTAAGAGATGTGCTCCTTAGTTTACTAACACCATCACTCTGTTTGAGCTTTCTCCAGTTAAACAACTTGGGGCAGCAGTCCCTGAATAAAACCAGTAGGAGTTTTCAAACTACATCTATTCTACTACATACTTTAAAAATAAACAAACAAAAAACCAACCAACCAGACAAAAAAGACACAAACCAAACAAATAACAAACAAGAAACCAATCAAACAAAAACCCACAAACCCTTTAACTCTGGCAAGTGTACATGTGGTTACTGACTTAAAAGGAAATACTGGTGTTTCACAGGGGTCTTGACCTGTGCAGTGTTGTTTAGGTTGGGCTTTTAAATGACACAGATGTATCTGTAATGCATGTTAGGGTTAGTTTTGCACTATATTTCAAATGTTTAAATAGCCAATAGGCATTTTGTTACTTATTTCCAAAGGTCTGTGTGAACTCTGTATTTCTTTGGTTTTGTTGTTGATATGCAGGAGATGAGGCTTCAATTTATTTCAGACAGACCAAAACCTTTGGGGGAACAACTGCTGTGTTGTTTTGATTTGCTTCTGCTTGGAATATATCAGATCTGCCCCCTCTCCCTCTGCCTACAGCTGAAACACGCTCCAAAAGTTTATACAGCTGTCAAAACACTTGATACTGCTAAGAGCAAAAACTTCCCTCTAACAGAAAGCCACACAATTAGTCTTAACTGGTTTTAATGAGTCTGCATGTTTATGATCATGATGTCCACACTGTTTTTCAGCTGTTTTTTTAATAAAATGAATTAGCCCTACTTCCTCTTCCTCTGTTAAATCAGAAGCAGACTACAAGACATTTGTAAAGGAGTCAGCTGAGGGATTGCTGATGCCCTTACAGTTTAGTGATGCTGGTTTTGGAGTTGCAATCACAAGTACAAGCCTTTATTTTTGTGACATTGCTGCAGCGACGAAGGCTGAGGGAAGCTGTCACAGGATCTTTTTCTTGCTATTAGTACAGATTGATTATAATTATTTCCTGCTGTGTTCTTCAGAAGTATTTTAGGGATTTGGATCCTGAGATACTTTGGACTAATTACCTAGTAACCTACTGACCTGTTCACAATTAACTGCAGGAGCTGTTATTAACCTATTTGTCTGGAGTGGCCAAAATGTTATTGATCTACATTTGCTTGGGTAGCAAGCAGAGAATAAAAAGTAATAGTCAAAGCAACACACTGGTGAGAAATGAAGGAGCATTACTCAGCAGGAGTGAAGGTTTAGTTTCTGCTGTTACAATAGCTCAAAATGATGTAATGAGAAATCTTGGTTAATAGTGTTTCTTTCTGCAAGTCATGAGGCTTGGGCCAGATCTCCTTGGAGAAGTCAGGGGAAAAGCTACTGCTGGCTTTTGTGAGAGCTAGAGCTCAATCGGGCAGTTTTCACAGCAACTTTTTTATGCTAACATTTCAGATCAAGTCAGTCCCTACTAATTAATTACATATACAAACCAGTGCTTACTGAAGCATCCTGTAGGATTCAGTGTTTCACATAGTTCAAAGCAGTAAGGGGTGTGCAGTGAGGGCTCTGTTTGTGAAATGATCAGCAGGGTTTTCAGCTTCACAGTGAAGCTGCAATAGGATAGGTGTGGTGTTTGAGATACTTAATGTATTCTAAATGTCAGTATTTATAATGACACTTAATAAACTGGCTATGGCAATCTTGTTAAGAGCCAATTATGTTCTTAAATACTCACCTTGTTGAAGATGCTAATAAACGTGGCTTCACCCATTTATGGTTTCCACATTTGATAAAACTTGGTATACTGCTTTGATAAGATTTAATATTTTAAGGTAAACTTAATTCACTTAAATTATAATTGACCAATATATGACTGAAAATGCTTAATGTGTTGCAAAATAGAGTATATGCCAACTTAATTTTTAGTTTTGAATGTTTCTATTTAAAAAAACCCCAACAACCAACCAAACAAGACAACTAAATACATAAAACAAAACAACAGAACTTGCCTATTTACATCTTCCTAAGCTACTTATTGGCAAGGAAACATCACTTTGCAATATCATGTAATAAGTAAAAAAGCCCCTGACCCTTACATGGAAATAATTTCATGGAGGTACTTGAAAATGGGTAAGGCTTAGGTACCATGACACTTTGAGCAGCTGGATTTACATATTTAAATATTTTTCTAGATGAAACATGAACCCAGTGTCACACTTTTTTCCAGAAAAGCAGTCATTTGAAGGGTAAAAACTGCCTGTTCTGACAAAACTGCTTTCTAAATCCCCATCAGAGCTGGCAATAATAGTTTATTGCAATTGTGGATATGGGCTATTACTGCAAATAGCTATTTTGTGCTTAGCTCTACACATACAAGTAATCATGTGACTGCCACAGTAATAATAGTGCAAGTATTGCTCCATTTCATTAGAAAAAGTCAGATGGTCCAAATTCTGCTTCTACTTATCACTCACACAGAGGAAAATTTGATTCTGACTTGTTCCAAGTTACTGACAATGTTCTCTCATGTTCACTGATACCAGAGTTCATGGGCTGCCCTTCACATGAAGTGTCAATAAGAATGTGTGTAAGCTGAAGAAATACAGAAGTTGGTTGAAGAAATGAAAAGTTGTTCCTTGAACAACTTTATCCCTGGAGTAGTCAGTAGTTCAATTAGTGAATGAATATAGATTTCTTTTGTAGTGTCTCTTTCTTTCACTGTGGTACACGATATTGTTGTGTTTGTTTTTTATTTTCTGATCCAGGCTCTTCTATGAACCTGTCACCACACCTTGTGGACACACCTTCTGTCTCAAATGTCTTGAGAGATGCCTGGATCACAACCCAAAATGTCCCCTGTGCAAGGAAGGGCTTTCAGAGGTAATGATGCTTCCATTTTCTCAGCATAAATTCAGGGATACAGGGTAGGATCAAGTAGCACCTTCAGAAACCTTTGATATTTCCCAGTTTTAAAGAAATATGACTTAAAAAGAATTTGACTCTTGTAACTTGAAGTATGGACAGTCTCCTCTGTTTAAACAGAGGGCCAGACCTGTACTTAAAATCTGTAGGTGATTTTATTTCTCCCAATTTCCCAAGATAATGCCTACAACATAGGGAATAAACACCTCTTCAGTGGCAGTGCAAGCTTAAAAGATCTTTTTTATTACTATAAACTAAGAAAATGGAAATACCATGTGACTACCTTGTGCACAGGCACCATAGGTGTGAAATGCTCCACGTTATAATCTGTACTGCTTGTGTGTTTTTACTGCAGTGCTTGGCTATGAGGAAATACTGTAAAACAGTACTGATGGAGGAGTTAATAGCCAGATATCTTCCAGAGGAACTCACTGAAAGAAGAAAAATTTATGAAGAGGAAATAGCAGAGCTTTCCAAGTATGTAATCCTTTCATGTAAAATTCATTCTAATATTACTGCTGTTAGCTGATGAATAGCTCCTGCTGCTGGGGACACCAGTGAAGATCACACAACCACACAGAATTACTGAGACCTCCAAGATCATCAAGTCCAGCCTAAGACCTAACATCACCACACTTAACCATGTCACTAAGTGCCACGTCCAACTGCTGACATGCAAGCATGCTGACAAACAAGCTGCTTTCTCAGTGCCATGGGACTTCAAAGAGAACAGGGTCCAGGTGAAATTGTGCTTTGAGTTGGCATAAAAACTGGACACTGCACTAAACAATTAACAGAAGTAGAAGAAATCCAGATGATTGCTTTGTAAACAAAGTATAAAGCAATGCAGTTGCTTTCAGTGAAAAGCCAGAGAGTGAGACAATAGGTGGAAGCAGCCTCACAGGCTGGGGGTTGCAATGTACTGGGTAGGGAAGAAATGAGATTAAGGGAAATAAAGTAAATAAAAGCAATAATGGAGATGCATTAATGCTCTTGCTAGCGAAACAAGAAGGCATGACTAAAAATTCTTCTGTTGGTAAGTGGTGTATCACTTTCCATAATATCTAGTCAATTAGAGGGAAAAGTAATGTTTTGGTTTTTTTTGCTTGCTCCATTAAGAATTTTATTCTGGAGATGTTATTTCTGTTTCGAGATAGTTTAAACTAACATGTTATTGCATAAAATATAATTTATACCTTGTTAGTGGTTTGGTAAAATGTCATACCTGATTTGCCCTTTCTTTTTCACAGCCTAAATAAGAATGTTCCTATATTTGTCTGCACAATGGCTTATCCTACAGTCCCCTGCCCTTTGCACATCTTTGAGCCCTGCTATCGCCTGATGATCCGGAGGTGCATGGAGACTGGCACCAAGCAATTTGGGATGTGCATCAGTGACCCTGTCAAGGGGTGAGTGAGCAGCATGCTCAGACTGTGAGGTACCCTGCTTGGTCTGAAGCAAGTATCTCTGGAAGGGTGCAGGAAGGTCCAGAGCTGAAATATCTGATAGTTTTTCAGTAGAAAATGGTTCTGCCTGATCATGCTGCTTAAAGACATTGGAAAGCCTGAAGCTGCTCTCCTGAGTGCCTAGATTCTGACTGACTGCCCCTGTCTCATGAAAGACAACCTAGCTTGTGTGTATTGTACAAAGCTGAGCTGCAGACCTTTTGTAATACAAGAAAAGAAAGTCTATTTTCTAATGTTTTGAAGTCTGTTCAACACTTTTGACACAAGAAATCAAATTGAAATGGCAATAAGGTGGGTTTAGCTTTTTAAATTATTAAAAGACTAGCTAAGCTATTGGGATATATTTATATCACTGTCTTGAATATAGTGGAGGCTGCAGAGGTACAACAGAAGCTTCATAAAGACTGAGCATTTACATTGAACCATTTGCAGTCAGTCTTGGGTAATTTTGAACATAATGTCTGTTTCTGTGTTTAGCTTTCCTCCTTTTTTTTTTATGGGGCATACTTGCAGGGTTTATCTACTCATAAAAAGCACAATGAGCACAAAATACACACCTACAAAGCAAAATCTGCTGAAATTGTGGGGAAAATTTTTTTCTTCTATGGATTTCATTGTCCTTCCATAATTCTAATATTCTGAATTGCACTTTGTTGTGCTGAACAGTTTGACAGAACATATAAGGATTATGGAGAAAATGTGCTGTTGAACTGTGTAACTTTCAATTTCATAAGATGTACCCTGTATTCCAAAACATGCAGTTTGTGTTAATCAGATTAGACAGCCTGAATCTTCCTGATAGTTTTGAAAACAATTGTGGAATAATCTGAACTACAGCAGGTCTGTGCTATGAACAATAGAAATGAGCTGACACTGGTAAATACCTTTGTGGTAGGGACTGGCTGTATGGCAGCTCTGTGGAGCTAAGGGTGGAGAGAAATAAGACTTGTTTACTTGCTTTTGTTCTGATTTCAATAGGTTTGCAGACTATGGCTGCATTCTGGAGATAAGAAACGTGGAATTCTTTGCTGATGGTCGCTCTGTGGTCGACAGCATTGGCAAGAGGAGATTCAAGGTGATCCAGCACAGCCAGAGGGATGGGTATAACACAGCAGATATCGAGTACATCGAGGATCAGAAGGTACACTAAGAAATACTTCATTTCGGCTCTTCTCATGTGAAATTCTAGGTTCTCAGTGAGTTCTTTGGTCTGTTTTCAGTTAAATATTGTGGTATTTACTAGCTGCTCGTAGTTAAAGGTGGGAAACATAGTGTGCTTGCCACAAGTGGGCACATGCACTGCCCATATACTGGGTATATACATACCATCTGTTTTCTAGAGGTTTTCAGCAGAAGACAAAACTGAGTGAATCCAGGATGAGATGCTACCAGTCTTTTAGACTAAATAACTGCAGTTTATAAAAGGGACTGGGGGGGGGNGTTTTAAATATATATACATTGTATACACACACACATTTATATATGTAGGCAGTCAGTGTATTCTGGGGGATGTATCAGCTTTTGGTATGCAATGGAATGATAAAATGTCTACTCTGAGGTGCTGCTAATAGATTTAAAATAAAAAGTTTTGCATAATCTCTTCTATGTTGTATGATGTTTATGTAAAGTTGTTTTTTCATACAGCAATCCAGACAGTGCTTGTTCTGCAAATAGGTATCTTTGGGTTTAGATTATAGGGTAAGAAAGTGAAGGATTTGAGGGCTGGGGAGCAGAATGAGGTACACCAATCTCACTTCCAAGATTTATTCTAGAGCTCTCTTGGCATGCTCTTCTTTCTTATCCTTTCCCTTACAGAAAATCCTAACAGTGAATGCTGTGCCTTCCTCAACATGCAGACTGAACTAATGGGAACCTTTCCCATCTTGTTGCTCATTTCAGGTGCAAGGACAGGAGTATGCTGAATTACTTGTTCTCCNAACCTGCTTCTGTTTCCATGGAATTTAACAGGAAAGTTCTCATTCAGGTAAGAAGGAGCAGGATTGGGTCCATGACACCTTCAAAATTATTTATATGAATATATATATTTGTTTATTTATATATTTGTTTGTTTATTNAATCTCACTTCCAAGATTTATTCTAGAGCTCTCTTGGCATGCTCTTCTTTCTTATCCTTTCCCTTACAGAAAATCCTAACAGTGAATGCTGTGCCTTCCTCAACATGCAGACTGAACTAATGGGAACCTTTCCCATCTTGTTGCTCATTTCAGGTGCAAGGACAGGAGTATGCTGAATTACTTGTTCTCCACGATTCTGTCTATGATCAGGCATACACATGGTTTAACTCCCTCAAGCAAGCACTCAGAAGTCGAATTCTCAGTCATTTTGGTCCAATGCCAGCTAAGGATCCTGACCCACAGGTATCCAGACTCAGGCTTATGTAACATTTAGAGACAGAAATAGCAGGGGATATCAGATAAGCTGGGAGGTGTTGTGTTTTAAGGTGAAAATATGATACTCTTCATTTATCCTGCACAAGTGAAGTATCTCAGGTTGCCATACACCAGAGGCAGCACAGCTGTGAACAAACAGCTTGTATTTAGTGTCAGTAACTTCCCCAGACTACTTAACCAACTGTATTAATCCCAGGAGACATGAATGCCTTTTTGCCTACTCTACTTCCCTAAATAAATGAGAGAAAAGAAATGAGAGGAAACCTGGTACTCTTGCTCAAGGACTGCAAATGGGAGGGAGCCTAAAATAACAGAATATAACAACAGCAGCTAAATATGAAGCAGTGTCATAAAGTATGAAGAAGGGAGGTAGGATTCTCAAAACTGGGTCAATAATAACATGGGAACAAAAATACATATTTTTAAAAATAAATCTAGAAGGCCCAACCTATAAAGTGCTGCTCGAAATAGAAATGCATCTTGTGTCTGCTTTCAGCACCCTATTTTGGGGAAAGGTGCAACTTGGCTGTAATTTGTTTCAAGCCAACCTGTAATCACAAACCATTAGATTGGCATTAATGAGAGATAACTTGCTTGCTAGATTGAAAACAGAGGATTTTGATAGCAAAGTTAAAGCTTCAAAACAATATCTTATCTGTAAGTCTAGATCTTATAAAGATCTTATAATCTGTAAGTATCCTATTCCTGACTTTTTATTCCCCCTCTGTACTGCAGGCTAACCCCAACGGGCCAGCCTGGTGCTGGTGGGTCCTGGCTGTCCTGCCACTGGAGAACAGAGCTCAGCTCCCTTTCCTGGCCATGAAATCCCTCCGAGACAGACTGAATGGCATCAGACGGGTCCTGACGTTCATGTCCCGCACGAGAGCCCGGTGATGGTGAGGAGGAGAGCTGGGAAGTCTCCCACAGTACTTGACTGTAGACTGTATCTTGTAACTTCATCTAACTGCAATAATGTCTTACAGATTTGAGTGTCAGGATGTCTAAAGCCTGAATCTCAAGGAAAATGAGTTCTAAAGAGCAAGGGATGTTTATGGATACTTCAGTAGTTTCCATTGGGAACTCTGAGATGATTATTCAATCGCTGCACTGCTAAATTAACAACAAATGTGATAGAACAAAAAGTGATCTTGTTTGCCATAAACCTTTTAAAAAGCTTAAGGTTTTTTTAAATTATTTTTATTTTTTAGTGGATAAAGGATAAACTGTGCAGTTTAATGTGAAGCAGGAATAATAATGCCAATGCATTATTTCAGTGAACTGCAGAGACTTTTATTCCAAATGGTTCAGGTTTTATATAGAATTGTGTAAAATAATGTTCACAACTTCCGTTTGATAATTTATTTTTGCACTATGATTTTTTTGTTTCAAAATGTATATTATTTATGTGTTCATTCTCTAAAGGAAAGTGAGCTGCTCTATTTATTTATAGTGTTTTTACCCTGTATTTATGACTGGGGGCAAAATGATGATTCTAGCAGTGTACAACTAACTGCTTTGATAATTTTTCAGATACTTGTGTTCAAATACTTTGAATGTTTTTCTACTCATCCCCAGTTCTACTGTAGCCTAAGAAGGACTCCCCCCCTACCCCAAAACAGCCTGCCATGAAGTCTTTGAATACACAGACAGTTGGAGCTTGATCCTATGCTTTCAACTAGGTTTCCTGACACTGCAAAACAGTCAAGCACATGCTTAACCTTAAGCATGAGTGGTTTAAGTGCTTGGATAAATTCAAGTTTTAATCAGTTTATGTCAGTGGGATTTGGCCATAGTGATGACAGAAGGATCTATCCCCTAATTTTTCACACAATAGAGAATAACTCAGAGTTGAATTGATATCTGAACTCCTGCAAGAATGGATAATGGCTACACACATCTGCAAAGAAAGAAAAGATGAATATTGAAAGTGGCTTCTCCCACAGAAAACTGGAAGTACTGGTATAATTTCATTGTAGGTTACTACACAAATTTGGTTGGGTTTGGGTTTGTTTTTTTTGTGAACTGTTGTTGCTGTTAAGATCAGTTATTTTGATGTTTGGGGGATTTGGCTTTGGAGTGTGTGTATGGGATGGGGAGGGGGAAGCTAATTTGAACTGCAGGATTTAGAGGGCAGCTTGTGTCAAATGAGAAAGAATATGTTATAATAAATGCTATTTATTTCACCCCATTCTTCAGGTTTCTGTTAGCTTCAAATCTCTACCCAGCCACTGCATTTCTCTTAAGAGATTGGGTAGTGTTGCTAATAATAGTTAACTTCCAAGAAAAAAAAGTGAATTGTAGTGTGATTTACTTCTAGCTATAAAGCAGGTAAAAATAGGATGGAAATGAAAATAGGAAGTATCTTGGTTTGGATTTATTATTTTTTTTTAAATTGACAGTTCATGTACTTGTTCTGCTGCTTTTATTGCTTTGTTACCACATTCTGGGACTGATCTTGCTTCCATCTGACTTTGACTTTCACTGATTTCAATGTGAGCAGAACTAGGCCTATTATTCCAAGATAACATTTTGGGTTTGTTTGTTGGGGGCTTTTTTTCTGTTTTTACTGTCAGAAAATAGATTCAATTGAGAATGTTATGGAATGCTGCAAATCTGTTATTTTTACATAGGAGAGCTCTCCTTGCCATTCCATGCCTTTATGAAAAAAAAAAGCAGTAGAATTTAATGTCAATTACCCATGTTATCAGAAACCCTTNAGTTATGGTATAATAAGGTGGATTGGGAAGTGGTTGAAGAATAGATCTCAGAGAGTTGTGTTCATTCTCTAAAGGAAAGTGAGCTGCTCTATTTATTTATAGTGTTTTTACCCTGTATTTATGACTGGGGGCAAAATGATGATTCTAGCAGTGTACAACTAACTGCTTTGATAATTTTTCAGATACTTGTGTTCAAATACTTTGAATGTTTTTCTACTCATCCCCAGTTCTACTGTAGCCTAAGAAGGACTCCCCCCCTACCCCAAAACAGCCTGCCATGAAGTCTTTGAATACACAGACAGTTGGAGCTTGATCCTATGCTTTCAACTAGGTTTCCTGACACTGCAAAACAGTCAAGCACATGCTTAACCTTAAGCATGAGTGGTTTAAGTGCTTGGATAAATTCAAGTTTTAATCAGTTTATGTCAGTGGGATTTGGCCATAGTGATGACAGAAGGATCTATCCCCTAATTTTTCACACAATAGAGAATAACTCAGAGTTGAATTGATATCTGAACTCCTGCAAGAATGGATAATGGCTACACACATCTGCAAAGAAAGAAAAGATGAATATTGAAAGTGGCTTCTCCCACAGAAAACTGGAAGTACTGGTATAATTTCATTGTAGGTTACTACACAAATTTGGTTGGGTTTGGGTTTGTTTTTTTTGTGAACTGTTGTTGCTGTTAAGATCAGTTATTTTGATGTTTGGGGGATTTGGCTTTGGAGTGTGTGTATGGGATGGGGAGGGGGAAGCTAATTTGAACTGCAGGATTTAGAGGGCAGCTTGTGTCAAATGAGAAAGAATATGTTATAATAAATGCTATTTATTTCACCCCATTCTTCAGGTTTCTGTTAGCTTCAAATCTCTACCCAGCCACTGCATTTCTCTTAAGAGATTGGGTAGTGTTGCTAATAATAGTTAACTTCCAAGAAAAAAAAGTGAATTGTAGTGTGATTTACTTCTAGCTATAAAGCAGGTAAAAATAGGATGGAAATGAAAATAGGAAGTATCTTGGTTTGGATTTATTATTTTTTTTTAAATTGACAGTTCATGTACTTGTTCTGCTGCTTTTATTGCTTTGTTACCACATTCTGGGACTGATCTTGCTTCCATCTGACTTTGACTTTCACTGATTTCAATGTGAGCAGAACTAGGCCTATTATTCCAAGATAACATTTTGGGTTTGTTTGTTGGGGGCTTTTTTTCTGTTTTTACTGTCAGAAAATAGATTCAATTGAGAATGTTATGGAATGCTGCAAATCTGTTATTTTTACATAGGAGAGCTCTCCTTGCCATTCCATGCCTTTATGAAAAAAAAAAGCAGTAGAATTTAATGTCAATTACCCATGTTATCAGAAACCCTTATTAGTTAAAAGTCATTTCCATCCTGTTAAGTTTCCCTAAGTCTACCTTTGTTCCCCTTCTTGTTAAATTCTCTAGAACTCTTCCATAAGGGTACCAAAGAAACAAATGGAAGACAAACATGTTTCAGTGTTGTGATGCAAATGGAATATGGATCCTGTGTTTGCACTGAGCTGCTCTAGAAATTCTACAACTTCTGTACCACGAGATCACTCCACTGCTTCCATAGGTGGCACTTCACATCCTTCTCTGTAAACAGTGTATAGACATCCATACTTGTTCTGAACAAGTTGCTGGTGGCTGACACCTGCTGTGGTATTTATCTTCAGAAATCAGTAACAAAGTGATTTCTACTTGTTTGGAAGTGAAGCTGCATTAAATGCAATTCTTCCTTAAACCATTATGTATTATTGCATAACAGAAGGGACCCATATTACTCCCATGGAAAAAAGCTGTCACTTTGTTATTCTGTGAGAAAAGGACTTTAAATATCTATTTTAAACAGTTTTCTCACTGCTGTCATTGTTCTTTTCTCCTGCATGCTATGTCTTCTACATACTCATTTTGCTTTTTCTAATTTTTTTTATTTGAAATTGGCATGGAAGGAATCCTTGATTTCCAAACTGAATGTTGTCTTTTCTATTAGAAAATTCTAATTCTTTCTATTTCTTGAGTAAAGCTGCCAGGCTTTCCTCAGCAGAATGTCATGTACATGCCCAGTGTGTTTGTCACAACCTGGCAACACTGGACCCACTGCACGTGATGATCAGTGTGTGCACAACAAACCAAAGGCAGTGAGAAGGTTCCTCTGTGCACCTACAGTTCTGCCTGAGACTGCTCTGTGGCCACACAGCCTTGATCAATGGCTAAGGTCTGCAAATTCCAATAGAAAATTAAAAAAAAATAGAGAAATTGATTTCCTAGATATCACTGGCCCGTCCAGAAAAATCTAGACAAGGAGTAGCCTTGGCCTTCAGTAAGTTGAGATGAAGTTTTAGTAATGAGGCTTAAAAATTAAAAAACCCTTTCTAGTTATGCTACAGTGCTGCTGATTTTTTTTTTTCAATTGTATTAAACAGTACAAAGATGTAAATGTGACATTTATTACAGGCATGAATAAACAGCTGAACAGATTTAAAAATACCTTCACTTTAATTATAGAAACAGCATTGATAGTTAATATACTAATTGGAGTATTTTCTTTTAAATTTCTCACATTTTTTTCTAGACACCAGATCGAGTCCCATTACCAGTCTTACTCATCTGCTAAAAATCATGACTCAGACTTGCATTTGCTGTGTGGCCAGAAGTATTGATTAATCTTTGTTGTGAGGGCAGAAATAATGCAAAGGCTTCTTGGTAGTTCTTTAGAGATGTCAGTTTCTGTGGACCCTAGACCCAAGAGTTATGATTACTAAAATACATAGATTATTTATTTTCTGTTCTGAGGAAATGTGATCAGTCCCCCTTTTTTACAAAAAAACAACCTGGGGGCAGGAGGTGGGGAAAATATAAAAAGCAAATCTTCTGTAAGGGAAGCAGAGAAGGAACCAAGAATAGAATAGATCAGACTCTGAGTGCCAGTCTTCTGGCCAGTATCACCTAAACATCTCCTGGAGACTTCTTGAAAGTTTTAGTCTTTAGTCTAAGGTTGTCTAGTCTTTTTTAGTCTAAGATATTATTTTGTAAACTTGAAATCTCCTAATTTTTTCTTTTTTTTTTTTTTTTCTTCTGTAAATGAAGTATTTAACACAATATACTAAAATAAGTAACAAAGACTTGGGTGTATCACCTTTCCAAATCCCTGTACATACATATAACATATGGTTTTTAATTAAAAAGTCTGAAGTCTTCTGCAGGAGGTAATACTAGTATTTCAATCCCATATAGAGACAGACTTAAGATACTCAAAACTTTGTCTTACTCTGTTGTCTAGCAATAATTTCAGGGGATGTTTCTGTGAAAATAGCTTTTAACTTGGCTCATGTGACTTGTTTGAGAGAAAACCTGAGACAGGACTGGGTTAATCCCAAAACCTGACAGTGAACTTTGTGGTGGAAAAGTAGTTCAGTAGTTTTAACATTGAAATGATAAAATGGTGTGATAAGCCATTATCATGCTAAGTCTTAAGTGACACTCTGGTGTTAAGTTGTAGAAGTTGCTCTTTCTTTTAAATTCATGTGCTGATATCTTATTTTGCATTCCCTTGTAGCAATAAGCAGTACCAGCTGTCATACTGAATGGCTGAGCTATTGCTTGGCCTGTCCTGTATGACTCCTCACTAACAGAACACCTGAACCATGGATTTCTTAATCCAAAGATTATTTTAGTCTAAAAAAAAAAAATATTAATGTGGATTTGGATGTAGCAGGTCTGGCTTAATCTGTGCTGTAGAGAAAGAGCTTTACAAAATTAACTTTTGTTTTAGATGGTCTTTTCATAGAATAGTAGAATCCCATGTTGGAAGGGACCTCAAGGATCACCTGCTCCAAACTTTCTTTGCAAAGCCCAGTCCAGACCAGCACCGTGTCCAGTTCTATTTTCAAATGTCCAGTGTTGGAGAATCCACCACTTCCCTGGGGAGATTGTTCTCATTGTGGAAAATTTTTCCTCTTAATGATTTCTACTTGGTGCTGAAGTTTTACTGGTGTGTGATGACAGACAGGAGTTAAATGTGGTGTTTAGGAATAGAAAACATGTTCACAAATTCTTATATTAAAAAAGAAAGTATAAATTAACTATGGGGGTTTTATGCTTAAAAAAACCCCAGAACTATATGCACTGAAGGCAGTGCTCCCTGTTCCCCCAAGTCCTATATCAGATGAATTTGACCCCTGCTTAGTTCTCATTTAATTTGTCAGCTTCACAACCCAACTTGTAACTGGTGCAGCACATAGTTTAGGATATGGGGTTTGTTCCAAAGCCCAGTACATCACTGAAAGTCTTAGAGAAAAATGGTAGTTTCAGCAAAGTCACTATTTTGAAACACTTTGCTAAATAAATATTGTCTGGGTACAAGAAACTAATCTGCTTAGACAGGATTAAAATGGATAATAAAAACCTGAACTATTACATTGACTTACTCATCCAGGTATCATGTGAAGTGCTTACTAATGTTGGAGTTTCATAAGGTCTAAAGTAACCCTCACATAGAAGTGCCTGTATTCTGTTATTGCCATTCTTGAGCTTTTTAATAGTCATAGCCATATATTTTATAAATATAAACATATGCACCTTTAAATCTTTACATTCAATTTGCAGAACAAAGGTTTACAGAGCAGAGGTGTAGCAAAAACAATGTAATAGTTTCTATAATTCTCTGGTGAGGAATGGGAGAAGTACAAAAACAAGGAACAAAAGACTATCTGTGTAAGATGTCTTAATTTGGTACCGTATACTTGTCCAATTTAATTCCATCAAGCTATGTGGTTACAAGAGTGCCAGAAATATATATATATATATCAAGCCATTTTAAATAAAAGGTTTTGTGGACTTGTATATTCCATTTGTTTGTAAAACATCCTTTTGTGCACTGTAACGAACTTGAAATGAAACTTAAGTTATACTCTCATATCACTGAGCAGAGTACTGTTCAGCTACCTCTATGTAAGGTTGAAGTAACTTGTTGGGGTTTGTTTTTTTTTCAGATTTGTTCACATTGTCATATAAAATATATTTTAAACAAAATCATAGTCCAAAGAACCTGTACGTGTTTGTAGATGTACTTATAACTATGTTGTACCAACAAAGTCTGTGTGGAGAGTTGTTTGCTAATTAAAATTTTTGTGTTCTTTACTCTTTGGCTTGCATAACAAAGAACTACAGAGGGGAACAAATATTACAAATGAGCTGCTTTTTCAGGTGTTTTAAATAAAGAAGAACAAATGCTAGAACCTCCAGTCCCACAACAACACAATGTGAAGGAAGCGCAGATATGATCACCACCTCCTCGCTTGTAAAGGATGTCAAGTCTTGTGTTTTGTTTGGTGCTGGGTTTGGTTTTGTGGTGTTTTTCTTTCTCCCTCTGCTGTACTAAGTTAGGAAAAATGGAAATTAGAGGGGCCTGGGTTAGAGCACTCCCATGCACTTCTCTGGGCTTTGGTACCTCTCGTGTTATTCTTTGCATCACAGATTTCTGCGATTTAAAACCATAACCTGGATACCTTTTAATTTACAGTCTTGGGGCAGAATGAATCCTATCTGTATTTAAGCTGTGTCTGAGGCAATGAAAAGACTGTTTTCATTGGATACCCCTTGAAGTTTTATAAGATTTTCAAAGTCCTTAACTTGATAGAAAAAGCTAGAGACTGATTTTATTCATAAACTTATCAGTCACAGCAGTGTCTCCATATCTTATTGTATTAAAAATCTGTAAGGGTTGCCCAAATTCCTACAAGTTACATATGGATGGGCTGCTCCTTTGCCTGTCATTGAAAGCAAGATGTAGCATGCTTGTGACTTGATGCTGAAGTCCCAGGCACCTCTGGTATCAGATTGGCTTGCTGGTCTCTTATGTAAGTGTGTTCAGACCCTGTATTTATTTTAGAATCCAGGGCACAGGCTAAGACTGTATATGGTAAGCCAACAACTAATTATGTCAAGACTGCTGTTTTCTTTAACAAAATCCATTTGCATCTGAGTAGAGGCTGAAGGACTCTTCCATCAGGAAAGAGTAAATAGTCAAAACTGAAGGTTTTATGGGGAAGATGGTTTAAGCTATTCCTTTAAAGTCATTAGTTTTGAAAGCTTAAAGAAGGGTTATAAAATAGTGGTTAGATACACTATAAAGCAGAGGATATTTAAACCAAATAGAGGCTAGCAAACTATTTCCCAACTACTTGCTCACTGTGTCCTCATTTTATAACAGATACATTTTATAACAGATGTATTCAAATTCTATTTGAAACATTCTAAAGGCATCTACTCTTACATAATGCTTCATATTAAAATGTTCATCCAAAACTGCTAATGATCTCTATCTATCATGTAAAGCAGTTCCAGGGAAACTACTTGTTCCAGTCAGCCTGTGCTTCCCACTGCAGTTCCCTGCCAGGGGAGCCTGCTCTGGCTGGCACTGGGCTCAGACCTCATGCCATGCTGAGGAAGGGAAGGGCATGTCCCACACTAGCTCTTGCCTGGGCCCTGCCACAGCTTGGAGCATTGCTACTGAGCTGTGACACTTATCATGTGAATGAGATGCCTGGAACATTTCTTCATGTGCTGTGGCTCTCTGTATGAGTGAAACTTATGGCAATGTTTTTGTCTTCCAAAGAATTCTTAGTTTCACAGTTAGATGGCCTCTGCTAGAACAGTTGTGGAGTGACTGGTCCTTGCTCCATACTACTCCTGGTCAATAACAAGGTATGGTTTGCTATCTGGCATCCTCTTGGCCACACATACAGATGAAGAACAGAAACTGCTTGAGGAAGAAGATTGTAGGGCTGGGCTTGGGGTTTTCAAAATGTAATTCTAATTTTCAAACAGATTTTTATATCAGCAGTCACTAATACTGAGTTCTCCCTAAAGAACATGATAGGAGAACAGATGAAGTCTTGTTTACAGGTAAACAGTAACATCAGACCCTCTGTTATGTTTTTAAGCAGATAAACATAATTAACATACAGAGGCTACCTGAGAAACAGCACTGACATAAAAAGTAAGAATTGCTGTGAAGACCAGCCCTCAGCTGCCACAGACTGAACAGTTAACAGCTCACAAGGGCTGTTAGGATGGCTTTCAAGTTGTTAAGGCAGAAAAATTACTGGCTGAAAGAATCTATATAATGAAAGCCTGCACATGCTGTCAATACCAGTTTTATGCCAGCGTAACATCCTTTGTTTCAGTAGATCTGCTCTTGATTTATAATGCCATAAATGAAAGGAGAATTAAGCTATTTATGTAAGTGACTTTATTTATGTAACTGACTTATGCTGTATTATGTGGTGGAAAACTAAGCACATGCCTTTTTATGTTTTCTATGAGCTACAGAAAGATTCTGTAAAAGTAATGCTAGTGATAAACAGCTTTATGTGACATATTAGAAATTCAGTCTCATGCACATGGAGGTTTTATTATGAGTAGAATAGATGGGAATAGATGACACGTTAATGTGGAAGGATTTTAGCAAGTCTGCAGACAGGCTAAAAAATGGGAATACTGAACATCACAGTTCAGACTGTAAGTCAGTTTCACAAAGCAATTGTTATTCAGGCTCTTCCTTGGATGAGTCAATGATTTGTACTGTGACTATTAGTACTGAATGTGCCATCTAAAATTCATTTTGAAAGATTACTGAAGCATTAATGATTTAGAAGTGGCTTCTACCAGTATTTTTTATCAATGAGGAGCCCAAACACTATCAGGGCTAAAGAGCACACATAAGAATTTTCAACATAGCGGAATTAGGGGCTTTTCACATACTTCTACATTGTTTTTTACTCCTTAGTGAATGATGACTATATAATATTTAGGAAATCAGGGTCAGTAGAGTAAATGTTTCTGTAGCAATTTGGCAGACACACCTTTCATAACTCATAAAGTCACTACTGGAAAGGCACAACTGGGTCACAGAAGTGCATGGTGGGATGCTGCTTTCCAGTTATGCAAGCAGGGTAACTAAAGGTTAGAGCAAGCACTTGAATAACGAGCTTTTTGCCAGAAAGAGTAGAAGAGAAAAACAGAGTGTGTTTAAATGCTGGCTTCTGAGCAGCAGCAGCCTAACGTGTCTGGTTGGGAGTCATCAAACCGAAATAGAACCGGATGCGTCAGAACTTTGAAGAATGGCAGTTCAACATCCCAAAAGAAAAATACATCTGCTTGTATTCCAAAAGCAGCTCCTACCAGTTCTCTCATTCCAATAGATGATACCAGAGCTGTCTGCAGTGTGCTGCTCAGTCTTTCTCTACTGGCCCACTGCAATTGGCTTTATCACTCACCTCTTATCTTTTTACTTCCTTCATCTTCCAGCAGCATCTTCAACTTTGAGGAATTCCACAGTTTGCCTCTGCTCTCTTTCCTGCTTCTGTGTATATTTTACTGGATTACTTCTACTGAATGTAATACTGCAGAATTCTTACCTAACTTCTGACAGAGGAGAGAAAGGAAGGTGTGTTCCTACCCTGTAAAGACTTTACAAGGTCTGGAGGGCTAGGACCGCAGCCCAAGTGCACAAATTATGGCATTAACTAAAAAGTAACTCCAGTCAAGTTTGGGGATAATAGTTACAAAACCTGAAAACTATTGGAAAAAGACTAAATAAAACAGTGTTCTTGTAATCACAATTACATCTCCTGTTACAGCTGCACACCAGATAAATATATTAATCAAAATGACCTCATTTTAGGCATGCGTAGCAGCGTGTTATATAACCATGTTAAGTATGCTATTTTATTTCCCTCCCGCCAAGGAGAAATGGTGTTTGTCTTACAAGAGTTCCAAATAAGTCTGGTTATAAAAGAACAGGAGGGAGAGACGAAAGTGAGAGAATTAATAAGCAAAATGAGTCATTCCGAGAGTGCAGAGGTGATGTTACACTCCGCTTCAGTCTCAGCTGCTCTATAGGAAGCTACTGTTGTCACCAGCAGGCTTGGTATTTCTAATATGCCCAGCATTTCTCAGGATGGAAAAAACAGATGTGCTACAAGGATGGAAACTACGTCTTTTCAGACTTCATCAGTTCACAGTGTTCCTGTTGTGGTTTCAAAGCTGTTTGTGAAAGCTGCTGCCATAAACAAGGAGTTTGGAGAATCCTCTGCCACTCTTTGTTGTGGTGAAAAGTGGCATTCAATTAATTCTTTTCCAGTGCTACTAATGATGCTTTAAATAAGCTCAAAAGCACTCTTAAAAGTAGAATACAACCCCCCCACACACATAACAAGGCTGAGACTCATCTAGATTTATACTGCACTACAGAAAAAAAAAGGACCAAGAGGCGTACATTTTTGCAATATAAGATCATTCAGCCAGAGAACTCTGATAAGTGCTGAAAATGTGAAAAACAAATGGCAGGGTGTGCATTTCCCATTTGCTCAATACACACACATAAAAGAAACACTGTGTAGGCTTCACTGCAGCATACCAGTGCGTCCAAAACTCGAAGGTTAGTTACATAAATGATAAGGCGTGGGCTTAAATGCTTCATTCAGCTTGTTAATTACTTGCTTTGTGGCCTGAGCCAATGTTCTGAAACAGGTTCATCCAATACTGTGTTGCTTCCTCTGAATTTTCATTTCGTGTATTAAGCTGAAGTGCTGGGAACAATTTGTTGCAATACCTAAGAAGAGTCTGTTTTCTTTTCAAGCAAATTACAGAACAAACCTACTCAGACTAATCCACAGATGCTCTTTAAATGTCCTCACTATTTCAGAGAATTATGACATTTACTTCTTAGAGCATTCCCCTAAAATAAGGGAACTGCTGGCTGCATAAAGATATCTATATTATTGGCGTATGTTTTCAGGGTTCCTTCTTTGTGTTTTTAATCTACATATCCAATGGGGGAAATGAGTGGCAGTGTGTTAGAAAACTCTCAAAAGAAAATAGTTAATATGTGTCTGGCAGAAAATTAGCAGAATCTGTTTCAATAGTAGATGGAAATATTTCAGTGGAAATTCAGTTAACTGGGATTCCCAGCTGATGAGATTCTTTAATGCCTTGGCCATGAACAAGCCTTCATTATTCAACAGTTGAAGACAGACAGACATTTATTTCTTTAGCTATGCAGGCAGAATCCAGAAGGTTAGAATTCCTTATCTCTGTGGGAGTAAATTATATTGTATTTGGAGCAAACTGTAGCTTTGCCACATCAAAATTGTACCTGGGAACCTTGTCTAAGTTTTACTTCAAACAAGAGAATTTGTTTTAAGTCTAAAACTGCCTAACTTGCTTTGTTTTCATCAGTGTACAGTTGCAGACACCTTGATTTCTAACTCAGACATGAGCTAAGAAGCCTATTGAGGCCCTGATTTTAACAGCTACAATGCAGTGGAAGCAAACAGAATGGAAACATTTCAGAAGTTTTTGACTGCCAGCATTTTAAAAGACTGTAATGAATATATTTCAAACCTCACCTTTCTATTTCTACATGAAGGCTCCATCTTTTTCCTCTGTGATAAGGATGCCACTTAAAGATTTCTGAGTCACAAATGCAGATTAGCATTTGGATTTGAATCACAAGTCAAAAAATGGAGGTTGACTGAAACAGAAACATTCTATGGACCAACTGCAAAATACAGATTGTGGCTGCAAATCTGGGCTGGAGCTATCTAGCAGCAGGGACTGCTGGGGGAAAGGTGATGAGGTTATCACATTGTCACTCTACACATAACCCTCTTTCTCCATCATTTTCCAGATTATTCAGGAGTATTACTTCTGTGGTTGTTCATTCCCCTTGGTTCTGCATTTCATATTCTCTTCCCTAGTTGTACTGGCTTGCTTTCCTTTCCACATTTCGTTATTTCCTGCCCATGGGCCATATCATATCATCAATTTTTCATTGGAATGACTCCCTGCTGGAATCAGTATGGATTTCTGCTTAAAAATTGATACTGCAATATGGTCCCATGTTTCTATCCTTATGCACCTGTTCCTCTTGAGTTACAATCCCTCCGCATCTTAATGCTTCCATTTGTCACATTGCTCAGACCATCTGAGTATTCTTAATTGTATTTAAACTATCAAAGGAATACAGATTCTAAGTTAGAACATGTATAAAAATGCCTTTTCTGTTAGCAAGTGAGACTCGACCACACTATTCAGCTTATTTCAGTACACAGATCACTTTTGTCTTCAGGCTAAACATTGTTTCTTCAAATTGAAGATGAAAACTGCAATTAAATATAGGCCACAGATGTTCAGGATGCAGACGACAAAAATATAGGTTTCATAACTTGACAGTTATGCAACCAGTTGCTTTTCACATACTAAAACAAACATTTAAATTTTTGCTTTTATTTACCCTTAATCTAAACACAAATAAACCTATAAGGGGTCCTTAAAATGGTGACACCTAAAGAAAGATGTTTCTGATCTACTTTAATCACTGATAACATTTTCCTCAGGATGTTCATTTCTAATTTAACCTCAGATCCCCAAATACCCACATATCCAGTTCTCCATTACATTAATGAGTCACCCAAAATAACTTGGAGGACACCAGCCTTCATTTTGCCACGGATCTGGTAAAAACAAGACTATTTAAAAATAAGGTCATTATATATAAATGTTATTTACCTTACCTACTGCATCTCATTTAAAGTGTCTACCCTGATAGGCAAAGTCCTCTCTGGGACTGGCTGCGTGACACCCTGCAGCAGTGGAACTCTCATCTGGTACAGCACAGTCACACAAGCAAGAGACAAAACTTTCATAGCAGCTGAATCTAGACTACAGAATTTAATCCCTTAGCACATAAAAATGATCAAGGGACTAAGCACTTTCTGTACTTACATAAAAACCCTTTTCTTCAACTTAGCTTCCCTCTAGTAAATCACACATATTAAATCCACTCAAAAATAAAGAAGCAAACCAAACAAGTTGTTCTGTTTGCTGACTGTAAATGGAGATAGAATGCAAAAACCAGTCAATGTTTTTCCAACTATTTATACTTTTAGCCTGTTTTTCTACGGAAGGCTCACTTAGAACATGATGCTGCCTGGTCATCATCTCTGATGAGCCAAGTGACTGATTTTTTAACCAATGTTTTTTGAGATTTCAACCTTTCCAATTGGAACTTGCCAGCCTGTCACCCAACGTGCAGGCAGCCACCCCAGAGGAGGTGGTGATCTTCCTTCCAGGCAGCCCTGGACAGCTGCAATGTGGAGTGGTCGGGGGAACAGATGTGGTGGGAAATACAGAAGAGAAGGTAGGCAGCTCTGTAGGAGAGCAAACAACTCCAGTGTCAGCATTCACAACATTAACTTCATAAATATTCAGGAGACACTTGAATACTTTGGCAGTATGGGCACAGTTCACAGAAGCAGAGAATTGTTGGAGTTGGAAGGGACCTCTAAAGATCAGCCCAGCCCAGCTCAGAGGAGGGTTGCCTAGAGCACATTACCCAGGAATGCATCCAAACAGGTTTGGAATCTCTCCAGAGAGATTCCAGAACCCCTCTGGGCAGCCTCTTCCAGGGCTTCATCACCCTCACAGTAAAGAACTTTTCCTCATATTTAGCTGACACCTCCTGTGTTCCAGCTTGTGCCTGTTGCCCTTTGTCCTGCTGCTGGGCATGACTGAAAAGAGTCAGTCTGGCTCTATCCTCCTTGCATCCAACTTTTAGATATTTATAGATATTGATAAGGTCTCCTGTCTGTCTTCTTCAGGCTAAACAGTCCCAGCTCTCTCAACTTTTCCTTGTAAGAGAGATGCTCCAGTCCCTCAATCATGTTCATTGCCCTCTGCTGGATTCTCTCCATTAGTTCCCAGTTTCTCTTAAACTGGGGAGCCTGGAACTGGACACAGTATTCCAGATGTGGCTTCACAGGCCAGAATACAGGGGGAGGATGACCTCCCTTGATCTACTGGACACCATTCTTAATGAATACCAGGGTATCATTTGCCTTCTTGGTCACAAGGACACATTGCTGTCCCATGCACTGAGAAATACATGAATGAGAAATACAAACTGAAATTCATAGGTATTTAGCCTTTTTTGTTTTCAAACTAAGGTCTCGAAGCAATATCTTCATAATAAATCAGTAACAACCAAAAGTAAAACAGGAAGACAACAGGTTTACCCAGAGTCAATAAAAGCCAGCATTCCCAAAAGGAGTTGTTTTTCATGAGGAATTAAATAGGCCATGTAGACACCTCAATTTGTATTTTACATCACAGTGTGAATATGCAGAACTGGTGTGTTGTTATTTTTAAGCTAAAGGAGTTTAATCCAGATGCAACACAGAGCCTGACAATACCATTTTGCAGCCATCTTAGAAGCAGAATTGCACTTTGGAGAACACAGATAAGAAGAGCTAAGAGCCTATGGTTTCTTAGAACAAAATCCACAACAAAACATCCACAAGAGCTCTTGATCCTTTTGCAATGTCTGAGGAACTGGAAAACTACACAAACAAGGCATTTATTAAACTTGAATTACAGCCTCTAGTATAAAAACCTAATGTGTGTGTCCCCACAGCCTTGCAAAGGCAGAATCAGCTGTTCCCAACCCCTGAAGAAAATCTTCATTAATCTCTTCTAAGAATGAGACACAAGTCTGTTGGGTTTGTTAGGTTCAGCCAAGCTGCATGAGTCAGGTCACACAAGTCAAGAACAGAGTTTTTCTGGTAACTCAGCAGGAGAGAGACAGAGAGATGGTTGTTTTAAGCCCCCCTATAATAGCCAGTCAGAATCTGGCAGGGCAGTTCCTCTCCACAGCACAAAGCAAGCTTCTCACAGTTTCTAAATGAAGCACAAAGTCCTTAATGCAGTTACTAAATGAGAAGTGGCATCTCAGTGGGCTGCCTCAGTGGATTAATTTTAAATGCATAATTCAATATAGACCCACATAAACCTTTATGAATAGAAATAGAGGTTATATAAGCATGTTCTTACAGCATATACTGCAAATTTAAAGGCCAGTTTGACTATAAATCAACTCTATCTTTTATTAATATTTTCACCTTCCCATTGGTTCATTTCTCTACCAAATGTGCTAATCAGATTACTTTCCTCACTCATACATTGAGATACCTAAAATAAAAACAGCATTTCATTGCCAGAGACCAACTTTTTCTCTCAATCCTTTAAGAAAAGTTTATGTCGGGCTTGTTTTGTGGAGGCAGGTTGCATCAGTGGTGGTTCAGCAAAGGCACTGGATGCTAAACCATCATTTCACACTGGTCACATCCACAGGCCCTGCAGGTAGCTGCACATCTCCCAAAGCCTTGGCTCACAAGAGCAGAAAAGATGCTGGGCAAGGTTCTACAGAAAGCTGGTGCCTGCAGGCAGATTTGAAGCCCTTTTATCTCCCAGGAACCATCCTTGGGCAAGTTTATCAAGGTATCAGGGAAGACCAAAGTGGGACATCTCCCCAAACCAAGGCAAAAGCTCTGTGTCTATTCCCTGCCTTCTATGGAGCCAAAACACACTCCTCAGGGAAACTAGAATGGAAACCAGCTTCTTATTTCCAGCCCTTCCTAGCTAGCCAAAGCTGGTCTGACAGCTTCAGACACACAGGCACTTTGCTACTTCTGCTACAATAAATGGCCACGGGTTCACCAGTGTAGCTACCAGGTCTGTGCTTTTAGCATCAACTCAAAGACTTCAGAAAGCCAAAATAAATTAAGACCTACCTCAAAACTAGTTTTCAGGTGGTAGATGAACAGTTTCCCAAAAATCACTTTCTTCCAAACCAGTAATGGCATACTTCACTGCACTGAAAAAAAAAAAAAAAATAGGGAAAAAAAGATTAATTTGATGATCCCAGAAATATAGTCATCTTTTTAGTCAGGGATTAATCTTGCCTTCAAGCAAGGTAAATCCCTAGCCCACTGAATGCCAGTTTTGCAAAACTGATTAGCAGCTTCACCAGTTAAAAAATATGTCCAAAGCGTTACTACAATTTATTATTAAACATAATCAGATTAATTAAAGTCAGAATGTCAGGCTTGGGCTATTAGTAGAAATATTTATGATTACGTGTAGATAGTAGCAGCTATTCTGGTATTAGGCTGTATATTAACAGACGGAGTCCAAAATGAACTCATTTTATTAGAGCTAGAAAATTGCATGGGTTGAAAAACAAAAACAATCCTTTAAATATCCCCAGGCTTTTAAGGAGTTCAGATTCAGACCTGGACCAGAGTTGTGCATCTCAATTGCACTTCCACAACACAAAGAGCCAAGACCTTGCTGAACACTGGAGAACTTTATATCTAGCTTTCTATCTTGGGTCCACCATCAATGTAAAGATAAATGAAGCCCACACTGTGGGTGACCATGGAAATGTCTATGCTGTGTTTTGCAGGGAGATGTGAACTTGCTCTGGTTTCTCTCAAGAGTTGGGTGTTGGTTCTAAGTTAAAAGCCATTACACCAAGGGCTCTGCATTACATCACTAATGCTGTACAACAGGTGACATGTGGCAGCACCCAGTCTGGTGCCAACTCACCCTCACAGCTTGGAGTTAGCTGTGGTTGGCCTGTGAAATATACTCATACAATCAATTTGGTTGGAAAAGACCAAGATCATCAAGTCCAACCATTAATCTAGCTCTGCAAAGTCCACCACCAAACCTTGTCCCTAAATGCACAGGGTTGTTGTGGCCCAAGCACTTGGCCTTGTTGAACATCAGACCACAGTTGTCGGCCCATTAATCCAGCCTGTCCAGATCCCCTGTAGATCCCTTCTGCCCTCAACATTCCTGCCTAACAGTGCTGTCTGCAAACTTACTGAGGGTGCCCTTAATGCATGGGTTGAAAAACAAAAACAATCCTTTAAATATCCCCAAGCTTTTAAGGAGTTCAGATTCAGACCTGGACCAGAGTTGTGCATCTCAATTGCACTTCCACAACACAAAGAGCCAAGACCTTGCTGAACACTGGAGAACTTTATATCTAGCTTTCTATCTTGGGTCCACCATCAATGTAAAGATAAATGAAGCCCACACTGTGGGTGACCATGGAAATGTCTATGCTGTGTTTTGCAGGGAGATGTGAACTTGCTCTGGTTTCTCTCAAGAGTTGGGTGTTGGTTCTAAGTTAAAAGCCATTACACCAAGGGCTCTGCATTACATCACTAATGCTGTACAACAGGTGACATGTGGCAGCACCCAGTCTGGTGCCAACTCACCCTCACAGCTTGGAGTTAGCTGTGGTTGGCCTGTGAAATATACTCATACAATCAATTTGGTTGGAAAAGACCAAGATCATCAAGTCCAACCATTAATCTAGCTCTGCAAAGTCCACCACCAAACCTTGTCCCTAAATGCACAGGGTTGTTGTGGCCCAAGCACTTGGCCTTGTTGAACATCAGACCACAGTTGTCGGCCCATTAATCCAGCCTGTCCAGATCCCCTGTAGATCCCTTCTGCCCTCAACATTCCTGCCTAACAGTGCTGTCTGCAAACTTACTGAGGGTGCCCTTAATTCCCCCATTGATAAAGACATTAAACAGAACTGGCCCCAGTACTGAGCCCTGGGAAACACCACTTGTGACTGGCCACCAGCTGGATTTAAGTCCATTCACCACAACTCTTTGGGAGACAGGTTTTGTTTATTTTTTTCATCCAGCCACTTTTTTTACCCAGTGAAGCATGTGCCCATTCAAGCCATGAGCAGCCAGTTTCTCCAGGAGAATGCTCTGGGAAACTGTGTCAAAGGCTTTACTAAAGTCCAGGTAGAAACACTCACAGCCTTTCCCTCATCCACTAAGTGGGTCACCCAGTCACAGATGAGATTAGCCAAGCAGGACCTGCCCTTTCATAAACCCATGTTGACTGGGCCTGATGACCTGCTTGTCCTGCACGTGATGTGCAGTGACACTCAGGATGATCTGCTCCATAACCTTTCCTGGCACTGAGGTCAGGCTGACAGGTCTACAGTTCTCTGCAACCTCCTTCTGGCCCTTCTTGTAGATGGGCAGCATATTTGCTAACCTCCAGTCAACTAGAACCTCCCCAGTTAGTCAGAACTACTGGTAAATGATGGAAAGTGGTTTGGTGTGCACCTCTGCCAGCTCCCTCAGAACCCTTGGGTGGATCCCATCTGACCCCATAGACTTGGGTACGTGTAAGTCAGGTAGCAGGTCACTGACCATTTCCTCTGGGATTATGGAAGTTCATAATCATCCATCTTTCAGCTCAGGGGGCTGGGTAACTGGAGAACAACTGGTTTTACCATTATAGCCTGTGGGGGAACAACTGGTCTTACAATTAAAGCCTGGGGCAAAGAAGGCATTCAGTACCTCAGCCTTTTCCTCATCCTTGGTCACTCCAACAAAGGATGAAGATTCTCCCTTGTTCTCGTTTTGTTCTTAATGTATTTATAGAAGCATTTTTATTGTCTTTTACAGAATCACAGAATGTTAGGGGTTGGAAGGGACCTAGAAGATCATCTAGTCCAACCCCCTGCCAGAGCAGGGTCACCTAGACCAAGTCACCCAGGAACAGATCCAGGTGGGTCTGGAATGTCTCCAGAGCAGGAGACTCCACAACCTCCCTGAGGAGCCCCTTCCAGGCTCTGGTACCCTCACTGGGAAAAAGTTTTTCCTTGTGTTTCACCTGAGTTCCAGCCAATGCTCTCTCTTTAGCCAGGTCAATCTTCTTCCCCAACAGTTCATCTTACAGCACACCAGGATGGACTGTTCCTGTGACTTACAATTTTCCCTCTTGAGGAATGTCCAGCCTCCCTGGACTCCTCTGCCCTTCAAGACTGCCTCCCAAGGGACTTGGTCAACCAGTCTCCTGAACAGATCAAAGTCCACCCTTCAGAAGCCAAAGGTGGCAGTTCTGCTAACCTCTCTCCTTGCTTCTCTGACAACTGAAAACTATCATTTCTTGCTATGCCCAAGATGGCCTTCAAACATCACATCCCTGACAAGTCCTTCCCTGTTCACAAACAGGTCCAGCAGCTGACCCTCTCACCAGCTGTGTGTCTTCCACACACTCCAGGCACCTCCTGGACTGTTTCCTCACTGCTGTATTGTTTTTCCAGCAGACATCTGGTAAGTTGAAGTCCCTCACAAGTGATTGTGACACTTCACCCAGCTGCTTATAGAGTAATTAATCTGCTTCTTGATCCTGGTTGGGTGGTTTATAACAGACACTCACTGTGATATCTGCCTTGTTGGCCTTCCCCGTTTCTTACCTATAAACATTGAATTTTATCATTATCATAATTAAGCTCTAGACAATCAAAACACTCTTTACAGGGCTACTCCACCACCTCTGTCCTGGCCTATCCCTCCTGAAGTGTTTACAGGCATCCATTGCAGCACTCCAGTCATGCAAGTCATTCCATCAGGTTTCCATGATGGTATCAGTGTCACAGGTTTCCTGCTGTACTGTGGCTTCCAGCTCCTCCTGTTTCTTGCCCGTACTGCCTGCCTTGGTATAAACGTACTTCAGCTGGGTTATTGATCCCACTACCTTTTTGCAGGGAGAAGACCTAATTAAATTTCCAACCTTCTGAAAGTTCAGTGGAAGAAACGTCAGCAGTGACACTGAGGAACTCAAAGAAGCCAATAAAATGGTATTTTTAGTAAGAAACAGTTATCAATTACAAGACAGGTTCTGAAAGGGCTACCTAGGAAACATATTTATTCAACCATTTTTTCACTGAAGACTATTGGACAGTCTGAACTTGGGGCAATTTCCCCCAACTTTGGCATAGTTCTGGAATAGTTAGGAAGAGACTTGACCCCAAGTTACTTACTGAGATTTATTTTTGAGCAATGCAGAAACAAAAAGGCCCAATTATAATCTTATTTAGACCAAACTAATTCCACTGGCTTTAGCAGATTTGTTCCTGACTGACAGAGCTGTTCCTGAGATCTGAAAGAAAGCCCAAAGCACCACTTAGCACTGAAATCCTTCTTGTTATTTTACATTTCTTTGGAAAATTGCATAAAGTCTGTTGTTGCTTAAGTCACTCCCTGAAAGAAAAAATCTATGCTGCAGTGCTGTGGTTACAGATCCATACTGTTAAAAAAACAAATGCAAAAGTCTAGCAAAAGTATCAGTTCTGGCTGGAAAATCGTCAGGTTTACCTACCCAATCAATATAAAAGTGTGTGTGCACACTTCTAAAATTCCCATTATTAAACAAGAGTGAGAAGACTGCTAAGCTGCCTGTCCAAGGCAAAGAAATCAGATCTTCCAGCAGCTCTGGCTCTGGACACTGCCTATGTTGCTGGCTCGACTTCTTTCACATAGCAAAAGCTACAAGAAATTAATTTTGAAGACCAGGTTATTATGCAATGCCCTTGGTTACATCAGCATAGCAAGGGAAACACGAGGGGAGAGTAAATAAATGGCAAGGCTCTGTGCCTGGGAGACAGAAGCTGCCTGCAGAGTGTCTGTGGGAAGCCAAGCCACTGATCTCAGCTGGGGACAGCAGAGTGGCACCCGCTCCACACAGGCACTGCCACCCTCCCACAGCAGCAGAGCTCGAGGCTGGCTCAGACCAGGGCACTCTGGTAGCCACAGTCATGCCAACCCTGCCTCACTCCACTGCACCCCAGTCTCTGTTCAGCACTGCTGGCCAGGGCAGAGAAGGTGAGGCAGACAGGGGAACGGGCTCTGAAGTCTCCATAGTGGGGCCCAGGCATCCCGCTGCTCCATCCTGGCTCCCTTTGCAATGCCATTAGCTTTCCAGGGACACAAACTTTCTAATGGAAAAATATGCTCTAAAAATTAATTAGTCAAGGTGTTATGTATGTCATCCCACTTTTGAGACACCACCTTCAAAGGAGAAATCCATAAGGATGGAATAAGATCAAATCAGCACTAACAACTTACATTCCTGCACAATTCCAGTCAATTCCAGTGACCTTCATGGAGCTGCAAATGAGATTGTCACTACATGTGAACGGAACGTCTTGGGCCAAATCAGTGGCATCCAGCCATAAGGTCACTTGTTCTGTAGGAAACCCACTGAACCAGTTAATTAAATGGACTAGGAGAGACAGCAGGGATCAGACCTGGACAATGACTGGCAGCAGCTCCCTCGTCACAGTCTCTAAACTGAGCTGCACAAACATCTCTGTTGCTGTATCTCAGCAGGGAGCTTCTGTCTGAAAATAAAGCAAAATGTACTGCAGAGCAGGGTGCCTGTTGGCACTGGTGCAAGTATGCTGCGTGGAGCAGTGACTCTTTGTTTGGATCTAAAAGACTCACAGAAGTAACTTCTCAGTCTTGGCTTTGGGGAAGATGCATTTGCCTGGAACCTCGGACTGACGTCATCAGATCCCTCAGATGGCACCACCTGGGGGTGGATTACCTAGGAAGAAGTGGAGACCTTCACACCCAGCAAGTCTAAGCCAAACACATCTCCTGGAGGCGTTAGACTGATCACAGCCCCAGAACCACACTGACCTAGTTACCAGGCTTGGATTCCCAGGAGAGAGAGGCAACACCCAATTTCTCCCCTACCCAAGGGTGGCTGGACTCCAGATCAACATTCTGCTTTGTCACAGCAGCCCATGCCATCTTAACCCCCAAGTTATAATGCTTGAATTGACATTACATGATTGAATAGCAAAAAAATACCACACTGTTCTGATAGGGTTTGTTCCATTTTGCTTAAACATCTCTTAAAAGGGACAAATCCAATTTCCACTGTGGCCAGTCAAGACTAGACCACTAGACCTGCAGTCTACCTTCCAACAGGCCACACAAGTTCAGGCCAAGGCCCAGCCTGCACTCACCCATGTCAGAATACTTTGCAGAATTCAGGTTTTAGTAGCAAGTCACACTCTGAAACTATTAAGTAACTAGCAACTAAAAAGTTATGTTGATTCCTCAAGCATTTTACATGCAATTTTACATATTCCCAGCTACTATTCTACCACATTCTCACAGCCAAAGCTCTTGTTTTATAAACAATGTAAAGGGACAGTTATTTTTATAAAGGATCATAACACCAAGAATGCCTATGTAGTAAACTGTCCTGTCAAAAAGGAGAAAAAAGCCACCATAAAATGAGGCTCTGTTCCAATCTCCTTTCATGCAAGTGCAGCTCAGGTCACTCACCTTTGGGCAGTAGTACCTTTCCCAAATAAATGCTCTACTAAACCAGATCTATATTCCTTCTTTTTGCAATAAATATAAATCATGTATCAAAACGGAGTAATTTCTTCTTGCATTGAAAACACATCTCTAGTTTAACACAGAGAGATCCAAATTTACATCTGGCCATGACAGAAAAGTCAGTGGATTTACTCTCATATGAATAAAACATTCTACAACTCACGAAGTCCACTGGAGTTATTTTGTTCCATGTGCCCAACTGGTAAAATGCTGCAGCTCTGGGGGCCCATCAGCCTCCATTGCTGAGCAGTGACTGTCACTTCACTCCACCTGCCCAGATCACCAGTGACGTGGGGTTTGAGCACAGTGGGAGCGACGCACTTGCTCGGAGCCAGCAGCAGCTTCTCCTGTTTTGTGAGCTCTCAACAGTGCTGCTGACATCATTAGGGAAGGCTGCTGCATGTAATTGAAACTCTATGGAAACACAGCACAGCCCCAGACTTCAACCCTTTCCCATACTCTGCTGCAGTTGCTACACTGAACTTGTGTAACTTTTTCCAGGTTACCTCAATGCCACGGGAATATATTCCTGCACAATGGGGAAAGTTTCTTATTTTGAAGCAACCTCACCTGTTTGTGCTGGGAAACCACCTGCAAATCAAAACTCATCTGGAGCTAGAATGGTACAATAGGGAAAAAGCAGTGAAGCTTAACAAAGCAGTTAAGGGTGACCTTTAGACGTGGCACTGTTGCCAGTACTGATAGGTATGTGATTTGGGATTTGTCAGCTTTGTCATCAGAGTTCTGTAAAACGTGGCTGACTAAACCCAGATGAAGTTAAAAGTGGGCTTGATCCCACTACTGAAAAGTAAGAATCCTTAGAAAGAGAAGCTAGGGTGTATTTTTTTAACAGAACTATTCTAAAGCAGGTAGAAGAAAGGCTGGAACAGGAGTTTCAGGTACCAAACAGCCTTTTCCATTTAGGTTATTTGTGTCAAGCAGTATCTTCTTGCTGTCTTTTCATTTCTACATCATACAGAATAATATCAATTAAATACTCTCCCCCTCAGCCATTTTTGTACCTGTTTCTTTTTTAGTGACTAACTTGGTTTATAGATCAGTATAAGAACAGACAGTTAATAATCCTGTTTAGATAATCTGCCTCTAGATTTTTCTTCATTTAACTGCCTCTAAAAAACAAACAGCTATTACAATAGCTTATTTTTAGATCTCTCTTAGCACAATAAGAGTAATAATAGCATCTCACATTTTCCATAGTCAATGATCTGCCTCTTCAAGTCAAGGGAAGCTGCACACTGGTGAGAAGCTGCATTTTGAACACAGAGCTGATACAGCAGTTTTGTTAGAAGGCTGCAAGGCTGAGGACTTGACCAGCAGGTCACAGCATGCTTTGATTTCCAGTGCAGTCAAGGAGCTCACCTGCTCAGTGTGGTTCCAAATAAGGACCAATGTCTGGTACAAAGCATCACCTCTCCTGGACCAAAGTGGAAATGGATGGACAGCATCAAATGAAAGAAAAAAAGAAAAGCTGTGGGTGGTTTTTCCATTCACTTACAAGAAGTTCTGCTTTCTCATGTGCAGAGGAGAGATGCATGAAGAGCTTCGCTACTTAAAGGCCCCTTTTAATACCCTTATTTGGGCTTAGACTCATCCCACTATGGGAGAGTACTTTGAATTACAGCTTCTCATTCCAAGCTTCTGGTTTCTCAACTTGAGCTGTCATTCTTCCCTAGTCATTCACCTTCATGAAGCCAGCTGGAAATACATGAGTGTCCTGGTCTGACTTAGACCAGAACTAACTCTGTTCAGTGATTTTCTTTTCAGCTCAGTCTCCTCTAATTAACTGCACTGTCTGAAGTTAATGGCAGATTTTTGCAGTCTGCTTCTACAAGTGCTAGTGCTTGATGTTTACAGTCACTACCAAGGACTGGTGGGCAGACCAAGGTCACTGCTAAACCTTCTGTACCACGTTGGGGGTAAGAAAATAAAACATCACATTTTTGGGAGCAGTGGCCAGAAGAGGTGACCCCAAACTGAGCAACAAGAGATTCCATCCCATACACATCATATTCAGTGTACAGCTGAAGGGTGGAGACTCTTCAGTGGCTGGTGTCCAGGAGGACTCAGCTCATTCTGCCTTTGATCCCAATCTGTGTGTCCCTTAATCTAGATCCAGAATCCAGCTCCTAAATCCAGTTCCCATCTGCTGCTGAGTCCAGTCTGGGACATCCCCAGTGGCAGCTCCATAGCATCAGTGGTGACAGTGATGTCACTGCCAATAGGAGGGTTGGGTTTCATATTGGGTTTGCATGTATTGGTATATATTTAATTTCACAATTCTTATTTTTGTTAAGGCTGGTTTAGTTTTCTCTTCTAACCCTAAGTCACTTTCCCTTATTCCCTTTCTCTTCCCCAGGAAGGGAGAGGGGTTAACAGAGAGCATCTGTTACAGGTCTAGTGGATGCCCTTGACCCTAAACCTTGACACTGAGCAATTTTTGTTCTGGGCAGATGTATTGGTTTGTGCTCCAAGTTCAGAACTTACAGTTTATTTCACCTGCCTACTTTCATAAAGACATTAAAAAACATTTTCAATGAAAAACAGAATTTTCTGTCAACCTCTGTACCAAGAACTAACCCAGACTGTTACAACAGCCTCTAACAAATATTGACACTTTAAGTGCAATAAGTAATTCCTGACAACATAGAAGAGACAGGATGCAACAACACCATGCAAAAAATCAAGATCAGAATCCTATGCTTGAATTCCACAAATATTAGAGGTTCCACACCATCCTTACTCAGATTTTAAAGATATGTTTGCCTAATTTATTAGGCTGCTAATCAATCTCTCATTACTAGGGTCCTTCAGATGTACCACCTTCCAGCAGCAGTTCTATGGGACAAGTATCTTCACAGATAAGAAAGATATTAAATCTTTCTTTCTTTGATCTCAGAAGTACTTAACAGAGCAGGTAACTTAGGAATTACACCTTTTCTAAGCTGAGAACTTCCACTGAAATACTTCCAAAACAAACTGTCTTCCATAGTTTAGACTACAGCATTTAAAAAGACATAATGTGATACTAGTTAGGGGGACCCTCTCTAACTGAACCTTCTAACATGAGAAATGCTAGTGTTTAGTCTTTTCAACATGGTCAGTTTTTCCTCACAGTTCTAAGACTTTCCTTCTAAGTATTCCAATTGAAATGACTCCTTGGTTATATGTGAACTTTAGAATTTACTCTTTGGATCTATTTAAGGAGATGTGTACCCAAGATTCTCACAATTAGTGTTGTCAGAATTGTGCCAGAGCAGAGGTGTGTAGCTTTGGAAATCTTGTTTTCCCCCTCATTTAAACTGACTCATTCCCTCTTGTCTGCAAACCCACTGAATTACAAGTAGATTCTCAGCTGGATGGTAACACAACAGACTCTTTTAGCCCAAGGCTTTACAGCTCACTGTTAGAGCAAAAGGAATCTCCATAATCTACAGGTACCTGCTGTTTTTCTCTCTCTTCTCTGCTGTAGAATGCTCAGCTGCTGTTGTAGCAGCAGTACAAGTGCCAAACTTCAGGGCTCTTTCTGGACACATCCATGTACCTGCCCACAGTGCCCCACTGCAGGACAGGATTCACCACCTTACTCACCTTTCCCCATCAGCACCAATTCTCAGGTGCTTCTTGTAACCAAGAGCTGAAGGGTTTTTTCCCATATTTTATAGCTCCAAAACCTCCATCAAATGATAAATAGAAATCCATCTCTCTTTCAAACCTTTCTGCATTAATGGAATAATGCATCACTCTCTGCACTGCTGAGAGCCAGTGTAACAGGGCAGGGATCAATCCATACTGGAACCCCGAGGACCCTCCTGTGCTTCTCGGGGATGGCAGCAGCACCCTCTGCTGTCACACAGTCTGTTTCACACTCAGCTGAACCCCAGCTGCTGGACTGTCACTGGAGTTTCAGGGACAGCTTTTTATATCCTCAACTGAAGATCCCTGTAACACATCACAGTGACATTCTGCACTGAACTCTGCACTTCAAGGCAGCTTATTTTCAAAGACTGTGTCTAATCACCCAAAATGAGCTTATTGGTTTAGTTATTTGCAGTGATTGAACACCTAAAAACAACACTAGGATGACAGGAAATCAAAGCCATGCTAATGGAGCTACCAACTTGTAGAAATGCATTAATAAATCACTGACACTTCAATGTGGATTTTAAAACTCTAAACTCTTGTGATGGATGACATGGTTGGACTTGACAATCCCAAGGGTCTTTTCCAACCTGGATGACTCTACCATTCTATGATTCATAGATTCATAGATATTAGGGGTTGGAAGGGACCTGGAAGATCATCTAGTCCAACCCCCCTGCCTATGACACGAAACTCAGTTTTGGTTTTTTTTTCTCTACATGCTTTTTGTTCCCTCAGTTGCAGAGAGGAAACTTGAAAACATTAATTTCAGAAATCAGGAATGCAAGTAAATTTCAAACAAAACATCACATGACCCTCATGTGNTGGGCAGATGTATTGGTTTGTGCTCCAAGTTCAGAACTTACAGTTTATTTCACCTGCCTACTTTCATAAAGACATTAAAAAACATTTTCAATGAAAAACAGAATTTTCTGTCAACCTCTGTACCAAGAACTAACCCAGACTGTTACAACAGCCTCTAACAAATATTGACACTTTAAGTGCAATAAGTAATTCCTGACAACATAGAAGAGACAGGATGCAACAACACCATGCAAAAAATCAAGATCAGAATCCTATGCTTGAATTCCACAAATATTAGAGGTTCCACACCATCCTTACTCAGATTTTAAAGATATGTTTGCCTAATTTATTAGGCTGCTAATCAATCTCTCATTACTAGGGTCCTTCAGATGTACCACCTTCCAGCAGCAGTTCTATGGGACAAGTATCTTCACAGATAAGAAAGATATTAAATCTTTCTTTCTTTGATCTCAGAAGTACTTAACAGAGCAGGTAACTTAGGAATTACACCTTTTCTAAGCTGAGAACTTCCACTGAAATACTTCCAAAACAAACTGTCTTCCATAGTTTAGACTACAGCATTTAAAAAGACATAATGTGATACTAGTTAGGGGGACCCTCTCTAACTGAACCTTCTAACATGAGAAATGCTAGTGTTTAGTCTTTTCAACATGGTCAGTTTTTCCTCACAGTTCTAAGACTTTCCTTCTAAGTATTCCAATTGAAATGACTCCTTGGTTATATGTGAACTTTAGAATTTACTCTTTGGATCTATTTAAGGAGATGTGTACCCAAGATTCTCACAATTAGTGTTGTCAGAATTGTGCCAGAGCAGAGGTGTGTAGCTTTGGAAATCTTGTTTTCCCCCTCATTTAAACTGACTCATTCCCTCTTGTCTGCAAACCCACTGAATTACAAGTAGATTCTCAGCTGGATGGTAACACAACAGACTCTTTTAGCCCAAGGCTTTACAGCTCACTGTTAGAGCAAAAGGAATCTCCATAATCTACAGGTACCTGCTGTTTTTCTCTCTCTTCTCTGCTGTAGAATGCTCAGCTGCTGTTGTAGCAGCAGTACAAGTGCCAAACTTCAGGGCTCTTTCTGGACACATCCATGTACCTGCCCACAGTGCCCCACTGCAGGACAGGATTCACCACCTTACTCACCTTTCCCCATCAGCACCAATTCTCAGGTGCTTCTTGTAACCAAGAGCTGAAGGGTTTTTTCCCATATTTTATAGCTCCAAAACCTCCATCAAATGATAAATAGAAATCCATCTCTCTTTCAAACCTTTCTGCATTAATGGAATAATGCATCACTCTCTGCACTGCTGAGAGCCAGTGTTAACAGGGCAGGGATCAATCCATACTGGAACCCCGAGGACCCTCCTGTGCTTCTCGGGGATGGCAGCAGCACCCTCTGCTGTCACACAGTCTGTTTCACACTCAGCTGAACCCCAGCTGCTGGACTGTCACTGGAGTTTCAGGGACAGCTTTTTATATCCTCAACTGAAGATCCCTGTAACACATCACAGTGACATTCTGCACTGAACTCTGCACTTCAAGGCAGCTTATTTTCAAAGACTGTGTCTAATCACCCAAAATGAGCTTATTGGTTTAGTTATTTGCAGTGATTGAACACCTAAAAACAACACTAGGATGACAGGAAATCAAAGCCATGCTAATGGAGCTACCAACTTGTAGAAATGCATTAATAAATCACTGACACTTCAATGTGGATTTTAAAACTCTAAACTCTTGTGATGGATGACATGGTTGGACTTGACAATCCCAAGGGCCTTTTCCAACCTGGATGACTCTACCATTCTATGATTCATAGATTCATAGATATTAGGGGTTGGAAGGGACCTGGAAGATCATCTAGTCCACCCCCCCTGCCTATGACACGAAACTCAGTTTTGGTTTTTTTTTCTCTACATGCTTTTTGTTCCCTCAGTTGCAGAGAGGAAACTTGAAAACATTAATTTCAGAAATCAGGAATGCAAGTAAATTTCAAACAAAACATCACATGACCCTCATGTGGTTTACTTCTTTTTTTTTAAAGCAACCTCCAGATGCCTTAGAGCAGCTGGCCAGCAATACCAAACACAGTCAAACCAGTATTCACAAGGCTCTCTGCAACCACAAGCACTGGTCTTGAGGCCAGCTCTACCAAAGGAGCCATAAATCCACAACAAAAGAAGAGCCATCATCTCCCTGGTGAGGTTTTAAATTTTTAAATAGCTAGATTTAGAAAAGTTCATTAGTCTGCCCAGCTGTATTGATCAGTCCTAGGCCACACAAAATCATCTCAAAACAAGTTCTGTGCAGCATATTCAAGTATAGAGTCTATATTGACCAAAGACCTCTTTTTATTTTTCCTAAATGAATGAGGAGGGCCCATCCATCACTCCTCTTCTCCCAGGAGTTACCATCATCACAGGCAACAGCATCTAATCATAAACCAAACATGGGAATGGAATACAAAAAGGGGTTCCTTCAAGACAAGGATTACAAACACATATATACATCCCAAACATAAAAGACAGAAATGCTATTAAGATCAAAAGCAAACACAGGGAAAGAGAGGTTATAGTATCATTTGCAGTACTTTGGGTGAAGGCTCACAATCCACACTAATAAAAAGAGAAGAGAGTCTGCTGAATATAGAAATGCACATATTTTACAGAGGGTCAGTAAGCTTGTGGTGGGATGGCAGCTGTACAAAACTTCAGGAGTCAAAGCTGAGCGTGTTCATTTACATTAGACTCAAAAGTGTCAGAGAAATACAAGTGTTTCCATTCTTGGTAAGAGAAGATATGCTTCCTAAAAAAGAGAAAAACAAGTAGCAAAATAGGCATGGATTACCAAGCCAAGATGAAACACTCTTTCCAGAGTTAGTAGAAAATAAACAGTATCTATAGCTTCAGTAAGCCTACTTGGGTGAGTAAGTTTTCACCTACTAAAAAAAAAAAAAAAAGAATAAAAATCACAGTCTAGCTCCCAATTAATACTGTTTTCAAATTACAAGAGCTACATATTAAATTCAGGCCAAGACTGGAAGATTAAAGTCTTGCTCAAGCTGATCTGAAACCAGTTAATCCTATCAATAGATAATATTTTCCAGAAAAATATCTCCCAACCTGCCAGCTAAAAACTGTCCATCAGCCAAGTCAGCCCTCAAATTTTGCACTGACTGTAAACAAAAATCACAGAAATGTGCAATGCTGCAAAAACTGAAAAGGACCAGTAAGTGCCACTGCCACTTAAGCCACTAACATCATTTTACAAAGCTGCTTTTTCAAAGGTCTGCTGCCTTCAAAGTCAATAGCAACATTTCTGACAACTTAAGTGTCTGCAAGGCCAGGCCCTGAGAGAAGAATCCTTTCCCAGCTGCACATTCTTAGACTGATGTTGAGTTACTGGTTAAAGACCAACGAGGCAAGGAGGAAAGCAGATGCTTCTTTTATCACTAACATTAAATACAACTGACTAAATACACATCCACATGAACATGGAGAGTAGAGTAGCATTTGTGAAAACAAGATGCCACCTTTTTAGGTAGCAAATAGTTCCCATCCCCAACACACTCTTTTAGGAGAGGTGATTGGCTGAGGAATCTCACAAAAAATAAATCACAATTTGCCATAATTAAAGAAATTATTTTATCTTTTTTTTTTCCATAGAATGCCCAAGTTACCCCAGATTTCCAAAGGTGTAACCAAAAGCAGAGTTTATGCTGGAGTGTGGTGGTTTTCCAGTGCATGGGAGGGAGCAGGTGTGTGGCTCTGGGATATTCCAGCAGGCACCAGTGAGCAAAGCAAAGACCCACAGCTTTGTGACTTCAAACCACCCAGAAGCCAGAACTACTCCAGCTCCCAGTGCTATTTAGATCTTAGAGCTACCACAAAAGAGACCCATTGACAATCAGAAGCAAAGTCAGAGTGCCCATCCCAGAGCACTAGAGAAAGAAGTGTGATGACAACAATGCCCATGAGTTGGGATGTGCCAGTGCCCAGCACTGTCTCTGTTTTGTAGCACACAGTCACTTCTCAGCCAAAGCCACACAGCACAAAACATTGTGCAGTCTGCAGAGAGTTTAAAAACATATTTTGCAAGGGAAGTGTTTCAAAAGCCTGAAGTATGTCTTCTCAGAACATCACTGGCAGAATGGAATAAACTGATGAAGTTTTGCTGGTGTCAGGCAGCAGCAAACACTCAGCTTCCCAACACTCCAAATCAAGCCTGCAGTGGAGTCTCCTCATTGTGCATTTGCACACAACAGTCTGACCAAAAGTTTTAAGGCTCTCATTTCTCAAAAAACAAGGTCACATTAAAGAAGGGATTAAATGGAGTTAGCTCAGCTCTTGGCAATGCAAAGAAGGATGCTCATGTCATTTGCTATTGTACAATCTGGGGCATTTCACTCCATGCTTTGGCTTTCTTCTTGGCCAGGGACAGCCAGGGTGGTTCAGCAGGGCTGCATGGTGGCATTGGCAGGGTGGAGGAGTGTCTTGCTTCCTTTTCAACAGCAGGAATCACAGATGCTTCCTGAGCAATAGGTCCAACTTTACCTGCCAACAACAAGATATCCATCACTCATCAGAAGGCTGGAGTAAAAAACTCAGTTTCTGCCAATTGTGTTTCCTTCTCTCTGAAGCAATTGTTTTACAGCCCAGAATGTTTGTGACTCAAAAGCAAGTCAGAGGAACTGTTAAACTGGGTACTGCCTGCACTGTCTGGTGCAGCTACAACAATGGCAAGGACTAGCCCCTGCAATGGAAACATTGATACTATGCTGTTGGTGAATAATCTGTCCATAAAAGAATCTTCTTCTCAAGTGTCTAAACCCTGATAAATGAAAGAGTTCTTCAGATTTCTTCAAGTGTGTGGAGACTATAGCCCCAGGTATTTTTATAATAATATTCTTGGCTAACTTGTTTCTTAATCTTTTGAAACTTAATTTCCATGACAGTGCACAGCAAGAGTTCCACAGGCTTATTCTGCTGTCTGAGTGCAAGAAACTAGGAATTAAGACTCCTGAGGAAACTGGAAACAAAATACCTGCATGGCAAGGATCACCCCAGGCTTGCTGTGGGGTTAAAAGTAACTGGCATGTTTTTCAACACTGAAAAGTCTTAAAGATCTTTTTTTCAGTCCTCATTGCTGGCATAAATACTGTTTCAGCAATATTATTACATACTACATAGGGATCAAACCACTGCCTTATGTTCTTGGACTTGTCATCCCAGAAGGTGGGATTCTGGTGGGGTTAGGTGTTCCTCTTCATGCAACCTACCTACACAAGCCTGTCATCCTCATAAAGG
Source organism: Ceyx cyanopectus (assembly GCA_013401355.1). NCBI lineage: Eukaryota > Metazoa > Chordata > Aves > Coraciiformes > Alcedinidae > Ceyx > Ceyx cyanopectus. The sequence continues at coordinate 125,951 of VYZU01072872.1, forward strand.
GTGGAAGAACACAGGTAACACCACTTGTACAGCTTTGAGTTACTATTTACAAAAGGCCTCCTCCTTTTATCTTGTTTGAAAATTTTCCAGATTCCTGTCTTCAGACAGCCTGGAATGAGGCTTCACTGAATGCAGCTCTGAACAGATGCAGCTCTCCTTTCTCAAGACATGCTTCATAAGTCTTTCAAATCATGCTCTCTCCCTCCATTTCAATGCAGGCAGTGCTTCATTTCTGTGTGCAAGTCAAACTGGGAAAATACAAACTTGTTCTCATGCTTGATTAGCCTGTGTGTGGCACGTGGCAGGCATGATGAGGCTGCTGTGCTCCAGCACTGAGAACAGAGGCCACATGGGGCAATGTTAAGTACAAGCAGCTTGATCTTCCTTGCACTGAAATCAATGGGAAGTGTCCATCATCTCCATTTACTCTCCTGAGCAAAGCCAAAGAAGCTCCCACTCAGGAGGTCTCTGGTCTTTTTCTGGCTCCTTGGTAGCTCTTGCAGGAGGCAAGCTACACTTAGGAGTACTTAGGAGCCACTAAAAGCAGGCTGCAGCCCTGCAAACACAGCAAATTCTTCAGAAGCATCTAAGATGATGTAGGAATTTAAGTGTTACTAAATTTTTATTTTGGAAATTAATTTCATGTTTTGGGAGACTTCTTCACAATGGGCAAAACAACTCTAAAGGCCTCTGTGTGCTCTGAACAGCAGAAGGCAAAACACAACCCAAAATGGTGGCTCATGCCTGTCTGAGGGAAGACTGGCTTTGGGACAAACCTCACCATGCTTAGGGTTAAGTGGGAGAGAGAAGAGACAAGCTAAGTAATTTCCCCTGGACAGAACAGTCACACTTGCTAAAGTAAGCAATTGATTTATTGGAATTCTCTTCCAAACTCAGCTGATCTCAAGCTGTCCTGGCTCTTGCTGTTGTCTGCAGGATGGATGCATTGTGCAGAAAACCTCAAGCATCCACCAAGGAAACTGCTAAAAAATACCATACAACAAAAAAACAGAATCCAAGTTAATGACTCTTCTGAATATTAAATCCACATCCTTTCTACCACCAGCACTTTCAACTAGACAAATTCCTGCCTGTGCTAATGGGAACCAAACCAGAGAAGAGTTTGGGATCCCAAATTTCCTACTCGTGTGCTGAACATTTCCTTAACAACAGGACATGGTTTTCTGAGCAGTAGAGTATCAGTTGTTTTCCTTAAACATCAGCATTGGTCAGAGCTTTGTGATATTCAAGGAGTGGAAGTCTAGAATGCTATCCCTGGAGGGGACAGCTATCCCTGCTATCCCTGGAGGAGAGGAAACAGCCACTGGATGGTAGGAAACTAGGCCAATTCTTGGGAAGAGGTGGTGCAGAAAGATGTAATTCTGCTGCAAGGCCCATAAGCAGTGTGAGTTCTAGTAAACAAGTAGCAGTGTACTTTGGGGAGTTCTGAATTTTGACTGAGGGCTGCTGGGCTGCTGAGGTTTAGATGATTCAACACACTGCAATCCAGTCTGCTTGTGCCAGCCTTTCAAAAGAAGACCTTCTAATCTAAGCAAATATCTTGGCCTGTTTGCATTTCATCTCTCACTCTCCCACTAAAACCATAAGACAAAGCTGGCCTGTAACAGAATCCTTTTAAAAAAACTTGTATTTTAATCACACAGACAATTAGGCTGGCAGCTGACATCAGAGCCTCTGTGTTGGAGCACATTCTCAGCTGGTCAGCTACCTCCAGTAAGGGAGAGAGCTTCTTTTGTAGGATCTCTAGATTCAAAAAGAGAGACCAGCTCAATAAACAGCTATTGCAGAGTGTAGGCACAGAGGTACCCCCAATATCTCTAGGGTGATGATTCTGGATGCTGGTGGATTGTAAGGGCAAGTGGCTGGGTGCACGAGCTCTCTCCAGACAGCATCTCTTACTGACATTGTCAGCAACAAGAGCCTGGAACAGAAAGCCACTGCTCTGACACAGTGGAGCATTTCTTATCATCATAGGCAGTATCTGAAATCAATAGCTTTCAGCTCACACAATGTGCTTTTACAGCTGAAGGACTGGCTTATCTCTCTCTAGCTGGAGCCTGTCTCTGAGGTTTGGCAGCACTCTGAGTGAGCAGGGAGGGAGAAGCTGCAGCCCAGCAGTAGCCTTGGAGAGGTATGTGAGTCACGATGTCTGAGTCACACTCTTCCCCTGCATCCTTCTTCCAGACAATCACAGCTAATGGGGCAGGAGAGGAGCCATCCAGCCTCTGTGTTCACCACAGGGTGGAACTGACTCTACCCACATTACTCTTGCTACAGGTTTACCTGTGAAACACATCTAGCAATAGAAACTGCACACGCTCTGCAAGCAACCTGTGCTATTCCACACTTCAGCACTGGTAGAAAGTATTTCCAAAGCTAAGCTTCTCTTGGTGCTTTTTTAATTTTTTTTCTTAAATTGGGCATTATTGCAGCACTGGAACAGGCTGCCCATGGAGGTGCCTGAGTCACCATCCCTGGATGTGTTTAAAAGCCATATAGATGTGGTGCTTGGGGATATGACTTAGTGGTGGTCTTGGCAGAGTAGGGTTCATGGTTGGACTCCATGATCTTAAAGGTCTTTTCCAACCTAGGTGATTCTTAAGCTGATACAGGGCATAAAGATTGGTCTTGTCCTCTGCAGCAATTTATTTTTTTTTTCTCTAGACTAAACAACTCCACTCCCATCAGTATTTCCTGGCTGACTGGAGGTTTAGAAGACCTGACTTTTTTTTTGCTGCTCTCTTCTGGACACTCTCCAACTTCAGCTGCTTTTCTTTAGTACTGACCTTTGCCAATAATAAATCACCATACTGTTTATATGTCATTCCCCAAACTGGCAGGGGAGATAAAAGTTCTTCCCTTGCATTCTCTGCTGAGTGAGCAAGCCAATAAACTGACTTGGATGCAAACTACAATCTGAACTGGCCTTAGATCAAGTGTGCTGATTACCAGAAAGGTAGCTACTTCCCCCTATTACCTGCCACTCACACCACTTACTCTGTGAGTGTAAACTACCCACTATGTAAAGACAATACCTGCTGCAGTAGACACACTGNCAGTCACACTTGCTAAAGTAAGCAATTGATTTATTGGAATTCTCTTCCAAACTCAGCTGATCTCAAGCTGTCCTGGCTCTTGCTGTTGTCTGCAGGATGGATGCATTGTGCAGAAAACCTCAAGCATCCACCAAGGAAACTGCTAAAAAATACCATACAACAAAAAAACAGAATCCAAGTTAATGACTCTTCTGAATATTAAATCCACATCCTTTCTACCACCAGCACTTTCAACTAGACAAATTCCTGCCTGTGCTAATGGGAACCAAACCAGAGAAGAGTTTGGGATCCCAAATTTCCTACTCGTGTGCTGAACATTTCCTTAACAACAGGACATGGTTTTCTGAGCAGTAGAGTATCAGTTGTTTTCCTTAAACATCAGCATTGGTCAGAGCTTTGTGATATTCAAGGAGTGGAAGTCTAGAATGCTATCCCTGGAGGGGACAGCTATCCCTGCTATCCCTGGAGGAGAGGAAACAGCCACTGGATGGTAGGAAACTAGGCCAATTCTTGGGAAGAGGTGGTGCAGAAAGATGTAATTCTGCTGCAAGGCCCATAAGCAGTGTGAGTTCTAGTAAACAAGTAGCAGTGTACTTTGGGGAGTTCTGAATTTTGACTGAGGGCTGCTGGGCTGCTGAGGTTTAGATGATTCAGCACACTGCAATCCAGTCTGCTTGTGCCAGCCTTTCAAAAGAAGACCTTCTAATCTAAGCAAATATCTTGGCCTGTTTGCATTTCATCTCTCACTCTCCCACTAAAACCATAAGACAAAGCTGGCCTGTAACAGAATCCTTTTAAAAAAACTTGTATTTTAATCACACAGACAATTAGGCTGGCAGCTGACATCAGAGCCTCTGTGTTGGAGCACATTCTCAGCTGGTCAGCTACCTCCAGTAAGGGAGAGAGCTTCTTTTGTAGGATCTCTAGATTCAAAAAGAGAGACCAGCTCAATAAACAGCTATTGCAGAGTGTAGGCACAGAGGTACCCCCAATATCTCTAGGGTGATGATTCTGGATGCTGGTGGATTGTAAGGGCAAGTGGCTGGGTGCACGAGCTCTCTCCAGACAGCATCTCTTACTGACATTGTCAGCAACAAGAGCCTGGAACAGAAAGCCACTGCTCTGACACAGTGGAGCATTTCTTATCATCATAGGCAGTATCTGAAATCAATAGCTTTCAGCTCACACAATGTGCTTTTACAGCTGAAGGACTGGCTTATCTCTCTCTAGCTGGAGCCTGTCTCTGAGGTTTGGCAGCACTCTGAGTGAGCAGGGAGGGAGAAGCTGCAGCCCAGCAGTAGCCTTGGAGAGGTATGTGAGTCACGATGTCTGAGTCACACTCTTCCCCTGCATCCTTCTTCCAGACAATCACAGCTAATGGGGCAGGAGAGGAGCCATCCAGCCTCTGTGTTCACCACAGGGTGGAACTGACTCTACCCACATTACTCTTGCTACAGGTTTACCTGTGAAACACATCTAGCAATAGAAACTGCACACGCTCTGCAAGCAACCTGTGCTATTCCACACTTCAGCACTGGTAGAAAGTATTTCCAAAGCTAAGCTTCTCTTGGTGCTTTTTTAATTTTTTTTCTTAAATTGGGCATTATTGCAGCACTGGAACAGGCTGCCCATGGAGGTGCCTGAGTCACCATCCCTGGATGTGTTTAAAAGCCATATAGATGTGGTGCTTGGGGATATGACTTAGTGGTGGTCTTGGCAGAGTAGGGTTCATGGTTGGACTCCATGATCTTAAAGGTCTTTTCCAACCTAGGTGATTCTTAAGCTGATACAGGGCATAAAGATTGGTCTTGTCCTCTGCAGCAATTTATTTTTTTTTTCTCTAGACTAAACAACTCCACTCCCATCAGTATTTCCTGGCTGACTGGAGGTTTAGAAGACCTGACTTTTTTTTTGCTGCTCTCTTCTGGACACTCTCCAACTTCAGCTGCTTTTCTTTAGTACTGACCTTTGCCAATAATAAATCACCATACTGTTTATATGTCATTCCCCAAACTGGCAGGGGAGATAAAAGTTCTTCCCTTGCATTCTCTGCTGAGTGAGCAAGCCAATAAACTGACTTGGATGCAAACTACAATCTGAACTGGCCTTAGATCAAGTGTGCTGATTACCAGACAGGTAGCTACTTCCCCCTATTACCTGCCACTCACACCACTTACTCTGTGAGTGTAAACTACCCACTATGTAAAGACAATACCTGCTGCAGTAGACACACTGGTCTTCATTTGTGTTTTCTTGTCCTGAGAGCTCAAGCTGGAAGGCATATTCTTCTTCAGTATGTTCTCACTAGCACAGGTCCCTTGCTACAAAAGGAAAAGAGAAGAAAATGCAGCTAAGAAACCTTCTAGCCACGGGCACTCAGAAAGCTTGTCCTGGCAACATCTCTAAACCTGACTGTGGAAATGCAGCAAAAGCCAGGCAAGGATGGTTGGGGACATCCTGTGGATGGGAGGGAGAAGGCAAGAAGGAAGACAGCTGCTAAAAATACAGGGTTACTTCACATGCAAGCAATTTACCTTCTCTCTCTTACAGATGGGGAATTGAAGAACTTGCCCAAGCTGTACAAAACACTTGTGCAAGAGTCAGTGGAAAAACCAACCTGTCACTACATAGTCTGTGAACATGGTCTGTGGGTTATGAACACATGAGGAAACCAACTCAAAGCAGCTCCTAAGCTACAGGCAAGCTCTGGAAAGGTTTGGGTTTAGGCAGTGCAGAGGAACACACAGGAGGATCCATCTCTGAAACTGATCCCCGTGGCAGTGTAGTCACACATCTGTTTGCTCACTTGCATCACTTGTCTGTCTTAATACATTTTAGAGGCCAGTCTTGAAAATGTCTGAGGAGTGTTCACAACAAGCCTCCCGTGAAGGTGACACTGACCAGTCTGCAAACTTTCCCAGGCAAGCTGCTGCAGGATTCCCACTCATGCAACACTACCTGGTACTCTACCTCTTCTCGATCCAGGCTGCTTAAAGCTTTGTCTTCAGCTCTATGTTCTTTGGCAAGATGGTGGTCCTGGAAACCCTTTCGTTTTAGTTTTGCCATGGACACCCAAGCTGGTTCAGAGGAATCCATTTCCAAATGTGGAGAGGGGAGTTTTTCTACAAAAGAAGCATTTTTGAAGTAAAGAAGGGATTTAGGTCAAGTCACTCTAAAGCTACTCTTCCCTGCTTTAAATCCTTCAGCATCTGTAATACCCTTTGAATGCTGCAGAGATAAAATTACCTTCCCTGATGGTTTTGTCCTTGGCAGTAACTGGTTTTCTGTTTATTCTGGAGTTTTTGACCTGACTCTGCTTCCGTTTAAGTCAGTGGCAGAAATCCCACTGAGATCATTGTGAACCGGATTTTGCCTTTGAAACAACATCCTCACACAGCAGATTAAATGAGTAGGGTAACCATTATTTTTTCATGTGGGCAGTAAAATACAGGCTGCCTTTTTACTTTTTAAATATTTTAAATTAAAAACTAAAAAAAAATAAATATATCACACCTAATGCAACTCCCAGTTAAGGTTTGAGCTGCTGCAGTTTGGAAAAAGAACTACAAAACTTCAGCAAGCTTTAAAAATCTGTGTTAAAACTCCAACTATATGCACAAAAATCATACCACAAATGTTTCAGAGGCCCTTAAGCTATTACTCTGTTGTTATTCTTGCTGGAACACACCCCTCATTAAGATAAGACAAGAATTCTCTTGACTGGCCAAATCGTTAAGCCAATTAAATTTTGGTGCTGATGAACTCGAGGCTGGATTTGGTCCTGGTCAAAAGGATTTTTATCTTATGTTTGCTACTCTACCAAGGTTCTCACACAACCACTGTTTTCTATAATGTTTCGATAAAAATACAGCATAAATACCTGGAGGTTTATGACCATTTTGCTTCTTTGTCACTTCTTCTGATCTTGTCCTGGAGGGATTTTTGTCTTCTAGGAGATCTGTTTTTTTAACAAGTGATTTTGTGCTGACAGGAATGCTCAGAAGTGGCTTCCTGGTGTCCACTGCTTTCTGATCCTCCTTGACTGAAGCAGAAGAAGCAGTGGGAACAACTGAGGGGATCAGCTTTGGAGACTCAGCACGACTTTCACTCTGGTATTTTAGTAAGGAAGATGTTCTCCTTAGTCTGACCCCAAAAGGGTTTTCAACATTTTGTGCTTCATGGTTAGCCCAGTCCACAGAAGAATTCAAATGCCAGTCACTGCCCTTACAGTCTCGATTACATCTCTCTGAGTTGTTTTTTTCTGATTCCTGGATTACTCTATCAGAACGTGTGTGCTCTTTTGGCATTGCTTCAAACAACTCTGGTCTTACAGGGGACGTTGGGGAACTTCTGTTATAGGTCTCTTCCTTTGAATTTGAACCCCCTGAGAGAGATCTTTGCCAGGCTGGTGCAATGGTGAATCTGACTGGCTTGGCAGAAGCAGTCTTCAGGGGACTTTTCACATTTTCCTCTGAAGACTGATTGTCATCCACAGTTTTTCCATGAGAAGCTGTACTGCTTATCTGGTGCTCCTTACTGTCATCAACAGAATAGATGTTACTCTTCAAGCCAGCCAAGCTTGAAGAGGCAAGACACCCAATGGAAAGCTTTTCACAACCATATGATGTGTTGGCCTGTTGACTGCCTTGGTTACCCTTCAAAACAGAAGCAGTTTCTGCTTTAAAACACACTTCCAGCTTACTGGGAGGTAGCATGCAACCTGCTTCCAAAACAGATGCAGCAGTGTCTTTTTCTGCATTGCCTTTGGATGACTGAAATTCCAGTACTTCACAAGTTTCTTTCTCATTTCTTGGTCTTGAACTGTTTTCATGCTTCAGAACAGCCACTGTCTCGATATCAGAAGACTCTGAATTGGCTGCCACAACCTGTGAAGTGCTTGGTGCAGCATCTGAGTCAGTGTGGTTGGAATGAATCTCAACAGTTCTCAAACAGGCCTCTACTTTGCCAGTAAACAGCACATCCTCCTTGTCCTGGTCTTTGATGTTTGACTCCACAGAATTTCCAGAGGACTTTTGTGCAACATCTGCCAACATCTCTCTGCTCTCTGTTTTCACACAATTGCTAAACAAGTCAGCTGCTAGTGTGTCTGGAAACACAACAGCCTCTCCTTCCATTTGTTGCAGTTTTGGAAGTGTGGGTATTTCAGTGTTGATATTCTGTGGATGTAATCTCAATTCACCAGCAGACTCATCTGAACAGTACAACACTTTCACACCCTGCTGTTCCTCCAGGCTCCCTGGAGAAGGCTCAGGTCTCAGAAGGGCTGCAGCTGCTCTACAGTGATGGTCCATGTCTGGAAGGTATCCATCCTCTTGCAGCAAAGCACAAGAGTCTTCTGCCATAAGTGTGGAATCACAAGAGTCACGGGCAGCAGCAATGTGACTTTTTACACCTGGCATCTCCTTGGAACCACCTGGCTTTGCACAATATCCCACCTGGGCTGATAATCCTGCAGTAAACAGAGGGGAAGAGCCTGCACTTCAGGTTTGCAATTCAGGCACCATCTGTATCAGTAAATCACACTGGACAGCACAGTTATCTAGCATGTACACAGAGTACCTGATGTGTGACAGCATCAGGTCTTGAGTCTGCCTTGACAACCAAGTGCCAACATTCCCACTACAGCATTACCATCAATGCAGTGCTGAAGTCTCCCCTGCTGTCTTTTGGAGAATTGTTGTTTGCTTTCACAATTTGCAATGACAATTGTGTCACCACTGGTAATTAGCTATTATGCAAATGATAAGGGGGGTGGTGGTAAGGGGAAACTCTAGCAAACACAAGGCAGTCAAAAGACACATTACACAAATAACAGATACAGTGCTGAGGTTAAGGCTTTTCTGAGGTATCAGAAGTACTTCTGATTATGGTACTTAGATCTCCTGTAGGTTTTAATGCTGCCTGCAAAGTTCACCATTTCAACACCCTGGTGCTGAGTGGAGCATGTGACTTTTTCAACATATGAGCAACCAGGATTTGTTTTATGATATAAACGCAAAAGATGCCCAGTTTGAAAGGACTAGCAATTCAAATAGGTTCTGCCAGTCTTATATAGAGTTCAAGCACTCAAAACAGCAATACACAAGTCTTCATTACCTTCCCAATCAGTTTTATGCTGATCACTCTTAAGTAATTCTGGTGAATTTCCCTTCTTTTCTGGGGTTGCAGGAAGGTGTGCTTCAGTTTGCAGCTCCTCCACCTAATGAGGTGTGATAATTTCTTATCATTAAAAAACAATGCACAGAAGAAATGTATTTTATACAGATGTATGTTTATGAATACTCAAAACATAAACTTTCATCCTGTAATTTACCAACACATTACGTGGGTAATGTACTATTCTAGTTAAGAACCCAGAAATCATTCATGCTTAAAATGACAAAGGCAGCCCATTGATCTTTACTGAATCTGAAATATCCTGACATTTACATATTCTGAGTGAATATGCTTTTAAAACATTACCCAAGCTACTTTGTGGCACAAAACAGACCAAGCCATAGACATTACCATCACTTTTGGTATCTCTGGTTGACACTCCACAATTAGCTCTTCTTCAGCACTGCAGTTGTACCAGCTGCAGTACAAAGAATAGTCAGAAAATAAACTGTAGGGCCTGTGTTTCCAAGAAAACCTCCTCATTCTGTATTACACTCAGCCTGAATTTCTCCTGCCCCAGCTCCCTTACTCAGGGCAGGGCACTGAGTCCAGGATAAATCTTCATTTGTGATTCACTGCTGGAAAGGGGAACACCCATTCCCCTTAGAGAAGCATTACTCGTGATTTCTGTCACACTCAGCTCAGCAACCTTTTCTGTCTAGTGAACTTCACAGTGTGCTTCCTGGAAGCCAGGAGCAGAAGCATCTCATCTCAATTTCCCACATGAAGATCCACTTTGTTTCCCAAAGACTTTCAGTTTTTCCCTCAAGGTACAGAGAATTAAGCTCAAGCTAATCTGAAATTGTAGAAGCAGACTTAAAACTGAAAATTGACTTTTCAAACAACAAGAAGGGTTTTACAAATGGAGTGTAACCTGCAATTTTTTTTGGCTAAATACTAAAAATACCAAGTTGCACTTTGCTTTTGCTCCCATGATAGTGAGGTCTCCAGCATCTCTTTTTGGTTGGTTGTTTGGTTGGAAATAGGTGTTTTCTTCCAATGGAAGAAAACAAAAATTAACAGGATGTGGATGGGAAAGAAAAAAATATATTTAACACTACTTAAATTAATAATTACAAATTCACAACCATTTCCTTCTGTGCAGTGATTCTTTTCCAGAAACCACTCACCTGGGGGCTGTGCTGACTCTTGCTGGTGAAGCCTTTCTGTTTCCTGGGGTTTATGGCAATCCTGTGCCTGGCTGCTGAGGTGTCCAGGCAGCCCAGGGGACTGGCAGGGATGGTGAAGTCAATGGGAAGGAAGCTGCTGCCTCGGGAGCTGGGGACCCCCCCAGTGGCAGAGGATGAAGGACTGATGGGCCTGGAGGAAGCTCCAGAGGGGATCTGTAAACCACAAATGCATCACTATACATTTTGCTTGGCTTCTCCATGTCTCTGAAACAATTCCTTTGCTGCCTCCATTTCAGAAGCATAAATGGCTGTGTCTCTGGACATAAATCCTCAACTTTAAAATGCATGTCTAATGTTGTCTCTGCTCAGAGATGACTCAGTTCTGAGTGCTCAGCTCAGTGAGAAATACCTGTGTCTCCCTCTCCCACAGTAAGGGCCTCAGCTTGTCTCCTTCCCAGATCTTCCACAAAAACCCATTTGCAATATAAACATGCACCAGCAGGAGACACTGGTGCAGCTTTTATAGCAGCCCTTTCATTCCAATAGTATGAAACATTGCAGGCATGTGTTATTAAAAATCCATAAAAGCAGCATGGATGCTTGCTCCTCATTATCTCTATTTCTAGAAAAGTGACTTAGCCACTTTTCTCTTTTAATATCCACTCTCCCAGGAAAACCAACTGCTTCTCTCCAACAAGAACCATCTTCTAGGCAGTGATGTGGATCTTGCCCTGGCAGCAATGCTGCTCTGGAGAACTGAACAGCAGCAGCTTAGTAACAGTAACCTTAGATTATGCTGTCAAAATCAAGGATTTCCAGAAGTGTCTGTAGAGAAACCTCTGAAGATGCAGTTTGAGTGGTTTGGATACTGTTCTGAAATGTAGACTGGACTTTCTGGAACATCTGCAACATTTCACAAAGGTGCCAAACAAGCTTCATTCAGTGTAACATACCTGCTGGTTTGGCTTTGGCCAGAAACCTAGGTGAAAACCAGTCATGGAACTGTGCTTGGCATTCAGATTTGAGTTTTCTTTAAGCTTAGGCTATAAAACAGCATTTAAAATATGGATGCTGAGGAAGTTTTAAAGATAATGAAAATGCCTTCCCATCTAATCTACAAAAATCACCCAGGTACACTGCTTTGTGTTTCAGGTAGCTAAAATTAATCTCTTTCTTAGAATTTTTTTAGTTCATAGATCTGAAATAAACCACAGCAGAATGGATTATGACAGATACAGGCTCTTCTCATGAAAAATTTACGTATTGTGAAAGCAAGAAAGAAGAACACAGCTAGTAAATAAGCTAACTGTTGTTATAATTCTACTAGATTCATTATAAACCTGAAAGGATCGCTAGAATTTACAAAAATAATAATATTCTTACTTCTATGTACAAGATCTTCTCTTTCAATTACAGAATTACCAGCTGTGTTTATTTAATGTAATAAGAACCATGAGGGTATCTGAGCTACTGCTGTACATAAATGGCAAATTCCCTGCTCCTCTCAGAATTCAGGATATTTTTTTCCTCTGAGCACTCTCAATTGGTATCTTCTCTCCAGGATAGTGGGGCAGACAGAAGATTTCTACATCACTGTTTAAGATCAATTTATTGCTTGTTGGTTATTGGGCAGATGCAGGAGCCTGCAGAAGGAGAATGCTGCAGCCAGAAGGCCCATTTCCTACAGAGAGCTTGTGCCAAAACACTGTTCTCAGTCCCAGAAGCTGACACCCAGTTTTGTTTTTTAATCAGTCCAGGCTGAAGATGCCAACAAGGAAGTCAGAATTCAGGCAGGGTAGTGCTGGTTGATGCCTCTGTGAACTCCCTTGCTGCTTGCTTTGAGCAATAGCCTCACATTTAGCTTTAGATTAGTCAGAAAGTGGGTATTTATAAATGTGGAAGGCACTGGGAGTCACATGGGTGACACATCAGGGTTCCACACAGAGGTGACAGCAGCATGAAGCTCAGCTCTTGGAAAAGCCAGTGAAGCCGCAAAAGGCAAAGAAATAAAGTAATTATCATCTGCAGCAAGATCAATACTATAATAAAATGTAAACTACTACACTGTGTGTAACATCAGACTGCTTGGGATCAAAGCCTCTTTTTCCTTTACTAATTATACAACATTGTTAAATGGAATAACTGGTGTAGATTCCTTTGTGCTTTTCACCATTTTCCTCATCTTTGGGAGGAGGTTATTTAGTTTAACAAATAGTGCTCTGCTAGCTCAAAGCCTGGTATTACATAAATAGTTTCAAAAGCTACTGAAAAAAAATATTACTATTTAGGAAAAGTTTTGGGTTTTTTTTTAATTTTAGATAAACATATTGGCAAGATTTCTGCTAAGTCAAACTGCTGATTAAAAAATGTTTTTGAGTAAAGGAACTCAGTAGTGCAGAAAAGCCAGCCAGAGTCCTAGTGACTTGTCAGGGAGAAAAAGGAAGAACCTTTAAGTGGAGAATTTTGAGCAATATAGAAGAGAGAAAAAAATAAATTTCTCTTGTTCCTGCCTTTCTCACAGGAAATGAGGCTGCAAGACTGAAAAACCTCAAAGACTTCATAACTTGATAGAAAATGGCTTTTTGGGTTGAAAGGGGAAAAAAAACCCATGCAGACTTTAAAAATGGCTCATTTTAGTCAAAATATAAAGTGAGAGATGAGTTTAAAAAAATGGACACTGAAGTAAAGACAAAATATATGCAAGAAGTTATTAAAATAATGACAATCCAAGTTACCTAGATCACTTGGGCCTCTAAAGTTGTGTGACTAGCAGTCTCCTGTGAGGGGGAGACAGACATTGCTCCTCTCCCTTCTATCTTTCCATCCCTAAAGCAAGAGATCTAGGAATGACTGAGCCAGAGAGTGTCTGACTCAACAGGGACAGGAGAGTTGAGCTGGTCTTGCTCTAAAGTTGCTCTCCTCCATCTCAAAGGCTGGTCAAGGACAGAATGAAAAGGAAAGCTTCCTTAGCAGTGGGGCTGCAACTGTTTGATGCTGCCCTGGTTGCTTAAGGTCCAGTTCATCAGGAAATTATCTTCTAGGTACCTTGCTACCTCCCCTTTACTAGTGGGCTATTCTCAGTTTCACAAAGGGTTAAATTGGGTTCTCTCTGGAGCTTCTCAAACAGGGATTCTGTATGAAGGGCTGCAAAGCTTGGGCTAAAAGCTGTTCTGGACCCATGAATATCCCCTTTATCATCTAAATGGCAGATGACTTGGCTTATAAATTGCAAGGGCTATCCCATGATTCCAGTCAGCTCTGTTGGAGCAGTGGCTGCCTCTGTCACTGGCACCTGAAGACCCCATTCACCTAACTGTGGTCTGACTGGTCTTTCAGACATTAGATTAACACTGGAGAAAGGCAATATAATCAAATCTTGAAGGCCTGTCTTGAAAGCATGAGCTAGGCAGTAACTGAGCTCAGCTTCAAGCAGCAGGAACAGTCAAGGTGAAGGTCCCCAAGGCTCCTCTGCAAAAATATGATCTCTGTGAATTTTTCTGAGCTGGTCAAGGACAGACTGTGTTAGTCTGAAAGCAGAATCTGCTGCTTCAGATGGTCACTTACCATCCTAAGAAAACTAAGTATTAACACAGACCTTTTCCTGTGAAATACTTGGCATAAGAAAGGATTGATTCTGCAATTATTTCCCATTATAAGAGGTGCAGGGCATTGCTCACAAGCCACTGCTGCTGGGTGGGTGTTCTTAAGCTATGACAGCTGTTGGGTACTGGGGCCCTGGGACATGGAAGTGGAAATGAAGTTCTCTGCCTTGTCCAATTTTCTCTTGTGTAACTTTAGAGATTCAAACTGTATCCCAGAGCTGACTATGCTGTCCACACAAACCACTTACCTGTAGGTTTCTCCCTGCATCTATTTGGTTCTTATTCAAAACTCTGTGAGAGGTACATTTTCAGTATCATTTGCACCACTTACTGTTTGCTGGGGTACACTAATGCCCAGAACAGATTTTAAAAAAAACAAAACAACCATTGCACTGGTTCCATACAGACACCACACAAGCTGTCTCAGGAATGTTTATCAGCAGGAAAAGCAGCTCTTTACCTGTTCATCTTCACTGTCTGTCCCTCCTAAACTCAAAGAGCTATGACGCTGAACAGGGTTGGAGGACTGTGGGATAAAATAAGGAAGAGGGTAAGTCAAGGGAAGTGTTACATTGAATTATCTGGGACTGGATATCCAGTTATAATGATGAGAAAACACAAGAGGAAAGATGAAGGAAGGGCCACTGTGCCTCACAGAGGTTTCATTTGTTCACTGGAGTCAAACATAAGGTTGGGGAGTAGGGGAGTTCTATCCCACTATGGAATAGGCCAGGAAGGTTGAGCACATGAGGCAATGTATTTCATGAAGTTACTTTGGCTTGTTGTTTCAAGATCCTCAAATTTACAAATGCTCACATATTCACTCAAGATCAAAATCATGCATCTGCTGTGAGAAGGCAATTCCTAAGAAAGAAGATAACCCAAACCCCTTCTGAGTCCTGTCAGGACCTGTTTTCCACAGACTCACAGGACTGTCACTTTCCTGTCAATTCAGCTCAGATCACCCTCATTTTGGGCTATTTCATTCCAAATGTAGTGATCATTTAAGAGTCTCTTGCAGCCCCTATTATTTTTGTTTCCCTCACAAGCTTTAAAACTCACAAAAATTCTTCCCTTTTCACAGGTGCAGGAAACTGTCAATCCTTCCAGCAGACTGAAGCTGGAAGAAATGGGAAGTTCACAGGAGTTCCTCAGCTTGGTCTCAGACTGGAAGTGGAACAGTCCCAGTAACACAACACTCACCCGTGAATAATTGACTTTTTATGCTTCCTGCCATACAGACCTGCCAGGAGAGAGAGCCTTGCTGAAAGGCACTGAGAGCTGTCAGATCAACTGAACTTCTGTCCTCTCCCCCTACTGATACAGGTCACAACTGTCCTAGCACTGCTCTGCAGAAAAGCACAGAAAATGGTGCTCTGAAAGGGTATTTCTAAGGCCACTTTGTAGGGATCCCTCACCGTGCCAAGTCCACAATCCACCTGAGGAATTTGTTCTAGTTCTGACTGATCTGTTCCACCAGCTTTTACCACAAGCAAGCAAAAAGGTTCTTTCCTTTTTCCAAGCAGATTTGATCTTTTCTGTAGAAGTAGTCCCTGAAGTGACCTAACAATGATACCTTGCTTGTTGAATCTGTCAGAACTTCATGAAGGGTTGAAATTTCAGGAGGGCTTCTGGGTAAACCATCATCTTCAGAAACAGCACCTGCATCTTCCAGTTTCTTTCCAGTTATAACAAGAGGAGGTGATCCGAGTCTGATGTTCTGCTGCAACTGAAGCTGTGGTTGAAAAGAAATTTAGAATACAGACTTTCAATGGCATTATTTATAGGGGACATTTTGGACACTTACCCCAGTTGCTCCTGTCAGGCACAGAGAATCCCTTAGTTAATAGAAATACTTAAAGAAACAAATTATTTACAGAAAATAACCATTAATAACAGTTGTTTTAGCTATATTAATCAAGGACACATTATTAGAACTGCCTTTGGTAGAAAATGAAAATCAAGATCATTTTGTTCAGTAAGTTACCAAAGGCAGAAATCCAGAAAACTTACAGCAGTTTAACTCATCTTAAATTTAAAACTTAAATTGTATAGTTTTCATTATTCTTTAAATAATTACATGTATCTGTAAGTCCCAAATAGTCACACAAAGTGTTGTCAGTCTGCTCCCAACCTCAGCTTTCTGTGGTCAGCATTCCATCACAAAGCCCTTCCAAATATTGAGAGCTTATCACCACCCTGTCCCACACAAAGAGCTGAGTCCCACTTTTTATACAAAGACAATTTACTTCAATTTCTAGTCCACCCTAATGAATTGCTTGTTAATATTGCCCAGTATCACATCCTGGTCCTGTCTACAGCAAGAATGATAAAGGCAGCCAGAAACAATTTTGTTTGTAAAGGAGTTTTGGGATTCTTTCCCAAGACTGCACCAAAGAATGGTCTGGCAGGCCCTGACCCTAGAAAAATAAAGTCTGCAACCTCACAAGCAGCCAGATGTTCCCTCAAAATAAAAAAGTTCAGATCTCAGGAAACACCATTACAAGAATGCTTGGCTTAAGTCTGTTGGCTGTATCAAAGCTGGAATAAAAACAAGTCTGAACAGAGACTTTGTCATTCAACTAAAAATGTCTCAACTGAATATTCCCAAGATAAATATGCAGACCTGTTTTTTTCTAATTTTTTTTGGCTTATTAAACCAAATTGGGAAATTCTAGGCCTAATTCTGTGCTTTTCTGCAAGCTGTGCATTCATTTAGATCTCTGTAAAACAGATCAAAATAGCTGCCATTCATATTCAGCAAGATACACTGGGAATGTAATTCCTGTAGATGTGACAGCCACACCAGGTAGCCCAATCACAGTCACAGAATGGCAGGGGTTGGAAGGGACTTCTGGAGATCATTTTGCCCAATACCCTGCCAGGGAACGGCATCACCCAGGGCAGCCACACAGGAACAGAGCCAGGTGGGTCTTTAAAGTCTCCAAAGAAGGAGACTCCACAACCTCTCTGGGCAGCCTGTGCCAGGCTCCATCCTCTCACAGTGAAGAAGTTTCTCCTCATGTTGAGGTGGAACCTCCTGTGTTCCAGTTTGTGACCATTACCACCTGTCCTATCACCACTGAAAAGAGCCTGGCCCCTTCTACTGGTCACCACCCTGCAGACATCACCCACCCTGTAAACATTCACAAGATCCCCTCTCAGTCTTCTCCAGGCTAAACAGCCCCAGGGCTCTCAGCCTTTCCTCCTAAGAGAGATGTTCCTGTCCCTTCATCATCCTCACAGCCTCCACTGGACTCTCTCTAGTATTTTCCTGCCCCTCTTGACCTGGGGAGCCCAGAACTGGCCACAATACTCCAGGGTGGTCTCACTAGTGCAGAGCAGACAGTAGTCACTCTTTAATGCACCAGTCCCCCAGTTCAAACAGCTTTCCTGCCCTCTTACCCACCACAACCAAAAATACAATTTGCAAAAGCTGATGACAAAGTGCACAGAGATTGCAACAAAGGGGTAAAACAAGACAGCAGTGTATTTCTGCAGTCCATGAGAAAGAAAATGCAGAAAATGCAGTTTTGCTTTTGTTTTTTCACATCTTCCTGTCTTTGATTTATTAAATTTATTACATGAAGACAGCGAAGTGTTGGGGGGGAAATTCTGAATTTACAGCCTGTCTTCTACTGGTAGAAGTTAATTTACATTGCTAAGAAAATAACAGCTTTTATTAGTGCTTGGCTTTTATTGTGACAAGAGTCAAGCTCACAGAAAAAGGCTGTCTGTGATGGCTACAAAACTACTGCTGGCAGTGTGACATTACCATGCAGGATGATGGATGGATGAAGAGAGGGCAGAGTGGACTGCAGATAGCATGAAAAAAGCTTTTTTTCTCCAACAAAGTTCTATGATACATAAATATGATTCTCCTGCTACTCCTGTTGTTATACAAAAAATACCCTGAATTGAAGCTTAGCCTCTTTTGCAGTCTTATGAAGGAACAAGTCCCTTGTGCATCTTCTGTTACTTAACATGTGATGCAATTGTGTTTTGCAACATGAAGTTCACACTGAGCAAAGGAAGAATTTTAATTTGGCTGCCTTATCAACAGTTTGTTTTCAGTCTCTGGAAAAAACTTAAACTTTTATCTCAGTGCTCTGAGCTGGGCAGTTATTTAAATGCAATTAATATAACCAACAGTTGATAAGGGAGCTGTCAAGGAGGGTTCAGTATGTGCCTTGGAAGAGGGAAATGATCTAGCAGAATAAAGTATCCTTTGCTGGCAGAGATCAGAAGAATAATATAAATAAAGCTGTCACTGAGAATGCCATGACATATCCATCATCCCACACACTTCGAGCTGCTGTGCTAGCATATACAGTATGAAAACATCATAGCCAGAACTGCCAAAAAGAGTAACATATAAATAATACATAAAGAAATAGAGTGTAAGGGGCATGCTACAGTATAAATAAATGGCCTTGACCCCAAAGCAGTAGCTCTGAAGAATGGAAATCCCACTGGAAGAGGACATGATCATTAAGGAAATTTGCCAAGAATCTATGAACTGCATTCATGTCACTCCCACACTATCAAACCTGGGCAAGGCTGAAAGCACCATGACTGCTCAGAGATGCACCTTCCAAGAGGCAGAACAGATCCAAAAGTAGCAAATCTGCCTTTGGACACTTCAGTCAACAAAATCTTAAGGCACACAGCAGGGGAGTCAGGCAACAGTTTCCTAGGAGACAGTACAAAGCAGCACTGTGGATGAGGGGACAGAGCTCTCACCTGCAAAGTTTTCACTCTTCCAGGTATGTTCTCCTGAGACAACACATCACCTGTCACGTTCCCTGCTGCAGACTCAAAAATGAAGACACTGTCATGGGACAAGGCTTTGCTTCCCATGCTTCCTTTGGGCCTGGGAAGGAAGGAAGAAAGAGTGGTCAGTGCACTGGATACAGCCCCCCAACACTTCCCTGAATTACTTCACCAGGGCAGAAGGATCATTAAGGAGGCCAGGGTGTGATACATCCTGCTTAACTTCAGGTCAGTGTGTGTTAGCTGGCTACAGCAGTCACTGCTAGCCTCTCTGATGCTCTACAGGGAGGAAGAAACAGTTCTTAGCCAGGTGTCTCTTTCAGATATACTCAGAATCTGCACTAAACACCCAGGCCTGTCTCTGTGGACTAGAGAGGGAGTCCAGAGTCATTTGGTCAGATGTTGGGATTTAGTTGGATCCAGGCCACCCTGAGATGTCCATACAGAGCTGGGTGACAGAGTTCCCTGCCCTCCTATGGTGGGAATGTGCCTAGCACCACACACTCAGGACACAACCTTTGCAACCTAGTGTGTGTCATACCAGAGACTGACAATTATTTTTGCCCTTCTTGCAAATGCTGCCAGAACATGTAATTCCACTACACTAACCAACTTGATTCAGATTCTCTCAGCCATCAAACCAGTTCTGTTCACTCACATCACAAACATCACCAGATCCCAAGCATATTAAAAAAAGGCAGGTGTGACAAATGTCCATGGGCACAGTTACACAGCTCTCCATGGCCAAGCTCAAGCACCCAGGTAAGATCTTCCTGCTCTGGTTCTGTGCCTACTGGGTGCTCAGCCCAGTGAAGCACTGATGAGTTCTCCCTGGAGCTGTTAGCTGAGCTGCAACCCACTGACATTGGGTTGGGTTGGGCTGTAAGTCGTGTAGGGCAAATTTTGCAGCTGGGTGGCACAAGGAAGGGTCCAAATCTTTTAACTAGCAAGTTCCACCAATAGGCAGGCACTCTCTGTACATGACTTTGTTCAGAGATCACAGGGATGGCCTCTACCAGGATTTCAGTCTTGCCTTTAACTGAAAAACAACTGAGAATGCTCATGCTGTTGGCTGTCAGCCTCATCAACCACAAGTTACAAGGATTCCTTGGCTCAGCTGCTGTGCAGGCAACACTCACTCCCTCTAAAAGCTGGACCCTGGATAACAGGGGATGATTAGGCACAGAACTCTGATAAGGAAAATGCAGATTCTCTCTTTATTTAGAAGAAAGCCCTGAAACACTGTGAACTTTCATAAAATACACCATGTAAAAAATGCCAGAAAAAATGCCTTTTTTCCCTCCTGCATTTCCTTTCTTCACATCTTCAGAGACATCTCCTTTGTCTGCTTGTCTAAGTCTCCTGTTGCCCAGAGGTGTAGTCAATCAGTGTACACAGTAACACTGAGTCTCACACTAGACCAATTTTGCTCTTTATTGTGTTAATCTGAGCTCTTTCACAGCACAGGTCAGGTTTTGTACTTCTTCCCATTATGTGTAATAACTGATGTCTGTGTAGTTTATAGGACAGCAGTTCCACACACAAGGAGTGCACTTGACTTATTTCATCAGAGTGAATGAAGCCATCCCATTTTTTTGTGTCTCTTTCATTTTCTATTCCTTTCCAGCATGAAAGCCACTCTAAAGGCAATACTTCACTGCATTTAGAAAGCCACTGTCATGCAGCTTTTATTTGCTGTAATGTATTTTCATCATCACTTGGCATATTTTGTCTACTGCAAAGAATGCTTGTGCATAAGGATGTATTAACCTTTTTAATTGGGGATTTCCTCACTTCCTTAACTTGGGATTCTTTAGGAATAAGAGCTGAGGTTTCCTTGTTCTTGAGGCTGCCAGTACAAAATCTGTGTCTCTCATTCTCTGTGTGTGGAACATATGTGGTTGCAAGAGAATTACTGTATTTTCTTCTAGCAGTCACAAAAAGAGCATTGGATTAAATACAGACTTCAACTTCAGCTCTAGTGCAGATGAGTCTCTTAGGTGTGAACACTTGAGCTGCCACAACTGATGATCCCAACATGATGGGACTCTAGAGCCAGCAGTAAAGCTGCTCCTAAACTCACCATGGCCTGTGCTACCTTCCCATTCTATTAGTGCTTGGGGTGGGGAAGAAAGGTGACACAATTCCTTCAGGCAGCCACTCTCCAAACCACCTGCAGCCTGCCAGAGGAGTGAATGGTCATTATAAAGACCAGGACTATTTTACATGTTGTCCCAGCAGTTTTTCCTGTCCAAAGCTTTTTAACTGGAATATGGCTATTTGGGACCCAATTCTCCTCCCTGTAAGGTGTTTTATCCTTTTATTGACACAGAAAATCAGCTGTCCATGGCACAGGCTTTAACTTTGATGTCAAAGGTTTTCCATTTCCATTCAAATCTCATGGCTCTCAGAAGATAAAAAGGCAGAGGCACAAAATTCTCCTTTCCCCTTCACAAATGCCCAATCCCATTGATTCCCTACAGCACCTTGGTATCTGGGCACATTCCTCTGGCTGATACAAGAAGCATTTGGCACAACTGGGGGTTTGGTCCCCAGTTGTTCAGAAAAGTGAAATTTTAAAAAGATTACAAAGTTTAAAAAACAAACAACAACAAAAAGGAGAAAAAAGAAAGCCAATGGTACTGCTTCTAGAACAAACAAACAGCAGCATTGTTCTAGGATTGGTTTTGATATTCTGCATGCCAGAGATTGCAAAGCTCAAGGTCCTGCTATAAACCTTTCACAAGCTGTATTTCTACTGGCCTTCAGGATCAGGTTTTCCAAAGGATTATGTAGTCCAGTCTCTCTAGGTACTTACACAGAGTGCTTATGCCATGCAGGGTCTGGACATGATGGGGTTTTCAAGCAGCACAAACATATCCTCTAATTTTTTTGGATAGCCCCTTTAATCCTATCTCTAAGGGAAAAAAAAAACCAAAAGGGTTTTGCTTACTTCCTGATCTCTGATCTTGCAGACCAGTTCATAATCACTGGAGGATAGAGCTGAGGTAAACAGCAATTGGACTTGAAGTACTTGGTTAAGGGCAAGAGAAAGTTTGTACCAACACTGCCTCTGGAGCAGACAGCTGATTCAAAGCCAGATCCCTTCTACTGGCTGGTGGGCCAAGCTCAGTTGTTCCTAAGCTTTTTGGACTGTTAGTTGAGTCACTCTAATTCCCCTTACCTCAGAGGACTGGTTGTGTGGTCACTTACTGGGTTTTGTTATGCTAACAAACAATAGGAAGGGATTGGTGTTTCACTCCAGATCCTTTCCATGATGCAGTTGCTTAAACACGAGTGGGAAAGGTGGGGCAAGGAGGATAAGAACCCATGAGAAAGTAACACCTACAAGCTGTTCCACCAGAAGAAATACAGCAATCAACTCCACCAAATGTCTTGTTTAATGATACAAAGCATTTGGCAGCAATGCTGATTTCAGCATGTCCCACTCTAGTCACCTCTTTGTGCCCTTTGCCAGTGTCCCCTCCAACCAAACACTGCAAAGCCTCAGGATGTGGCTGCTGTCCTGTCACCTGCTTTGGGGGTGAGGAATAGAAAACAGCCAAATTACAGGTTGAGAGATACCAATCCATGACAGCCCTGGTGAGAGACATAACTGTGTGCAGGGGGTTGTCCCACCCCAGAATCAGTCAGACATGTGCAATGGCAGTGCTGTGTAGCTTGATGGGCTAAGGTTAGCAGTGAGGCAGTGCTAGGAGTGCAAGCTCACAGCTTGTGTTACACTAACTGCAAAGAGGTCAAGGTTTTGAACTAACATCCTTCAGGGACCTAAGAACTGCTCTGGACACACCTTAAGGGTAGCTGACAAAACCAGAGACATTTTTATCTACACCTAAATGGCTACAAAAGAAATTTAAAGCAGCAAATCTCATAATTCACCAAAAACACTTCTTTCCCTTCACCCCAGCCATGACAGAGGGCACCACTGATGCTAGAAAAGAGCAACTCAACTTCATACATCTCTGTACTAGCACTGCTCAATCATCATCCTCGTGTGCAGCTGCTGCTGATCAGACCTTCCAGGACAGATTTCAAACACTAAAACCCATCGAAACAACCTGGGCTCTCTGCAGTTTTAGACTAAGAGGTTGGATCACCCCTGCCCCTGGTTGCCCTCCCCCTCCTCTCCAAGATGGCTTTGGAAGCACTAGCAAAGAAAGAGGAAATTCCTGGAATTCCTTCATCAGCATTAGGGCTTGTTTTGCACAAACTTGGACAGAGGTTGCTAACTAAGGGGCTAACTCATGTTTGCATCCTGCTGCTGCAAGAGATCTGCTGCTCTTTATTTTCCCTCCCAGACAGCCTACCCAGGCTCCTTTGGAGAGTGAAGCACAGTAGTGTGGAGCACAGAGACGCTGACATCGCTGCTGGACTGGCTGGGTTTTAAATTACTCTCCCCCCTGGGAGGTGGAGGCTCTTTCCTTTTCTTCTTGGCAAAGAAGTTCTTGAAAGTCTGAAATTTGGATTTTTTCTTTCCTGTAAGATGAGAAAAAAAGAAAAGAAAAAAAAAAAAGATAAAATGTATGGAAGTTGGAGGTGTTGCTTCACTTGGAGAATGTTATCTCTTAAACTCTGGAGGAAGACTCAGAGCCAGAGCAGCCCATTCAGTTTGAGTCAGCTGCTTTGTAAATAATTCAGTGCTGGAGTCCAGTGAAAGGTGAAGCTGCAGTTCCTGCCTTTGCTGTCTATAAAGCAACACCTGCATTAACCTGACAATAGTGGTGCCTACTTAGGTTCCAGTTTATGAAAAATACACCTTATCTAGAGAACGTATCTACCTACAACTGAACAGTGACCATGCCAATCATTCTATATTTTCAATTTTAATTTTTTTTTAAATTTTTTTACATATATTTTCAATTTTAAAAATTTATCAGTGTCTAACTCCCATTGCTCTTTACTTGGTGTGGTGTAGTTCTGCTTTCTCTTTACTCAGTGCTGTAAGGAGACAACACCTGAAGGATATTCAACATTTGGCAAAAAGATTGAAACTGGCAGAAGAATTTATAAACTCTAAAACCAAAATATGTTTCCACATGAAACCACCACCCCCAAACTAAAAATCAACAGCTCCTCCAAGGACAATGGAGCAAACTTAAATTAAGACACTGCTCTGCAGGACATGAAATCCCCAAACATAACAGCCCTCAGAACACAATTAGAAAACTGTTCATCTGAATCCAGATTTTCCATTGTCCACAGGAAAATACAAAAAGAATAAAATACACCATACAAATCATTACTGACCTCTTTCACTTCTAATAACCTAAGGTACTTCAATATTCTTATTTACATTTTCTTTCAGCACACAAGTGCTCCATTTTGTCACTGACCCTTACATTGAGGGGTCAGTTTGGAGTGGTTTGGGCCAAACTATTGTACTAAGACCCTTGTGATTGACTTAAATACATATGCAGAGCAATAACATCACTGCATATCTGAGCCAACTTCATTGTTCAATTACTACTTCACAGCAGTTGGTGTAATAAATGCCCACAGCTGGAGGATTCCTGCATAAGCAAAGCATTCTTTCCACACAGTTATTGTCCTCTCCCAGCAGTGATTTAGTTGGCACTGCTCTGTCTCAACGTGTGCCCTGGACGTGTGGGGATCTCTGCCAACAGCCCTTATCTGGGCCCAAACTGTGCCACCACACAGCTGCAGCAGACAGTAGCCACTTTGAGAAACAAACAATGATAGTGGCATCTACTCACCCTGTCTCCTCCCTGCTCTGAAGGCCAGTGCCAGCACCACGTGTCAGGAAGTACGAGGTGCTGTGAAACCTCCCTGCAGAGCAGCAGCACCAGGGAAAACCTGCACCTTGCTTGCCAGGGGACTTGGCTGCCACTGAAACCAAACTAGCTCTCAAACCATACAGAGCAAAACTTTCTATGGGAGTCCCACTCAGGGAATAATGATGGATGTGGCTCTCCAATGGAGGGTTTATCAGAGGAAGATCCTTTGCTTATCAGGCAGTGAGAGTCACAGAAAATACACAGATTATATTGCCTGCCCCAGACTATGGAGCTGACCCCAAGGCTTCTGAATGTAAACTCTCACAGGACAAAATGAGTTTCATGCTGCATCCAGAGCAAGATCTGGTAAGAGAAGACATGGGGACCATAGTGTCTCAAATAAAACATGTTTAGAGAGTCTTTAGAAATGCCTCCCTATCATTACTGCCAGTGACATCAGCAATTGGACAACATACATGTTGTCCTCCCAGGAAACTTGTCAAAGCTGAGTTGGTCTATTTCAGATGAGCAAAATAAGAGGAAAAAGTTTTATGAAAGCAGTGTCCCAAAATGATCAGTTCAGCAATGTCTGTGACACAGTCCAATGACTCAAAGAATAAAATGGCAGACTTTGTTACGTGCAGAGAGCTCTGCAACTTAAAGGCAGTCTGGATAAAATAGAAGGACATTGTCACATACACTGGTCAGCTGACAGTGGTACAGACTGAAAGCAAGTTTGATTCTAGTGCAAGTATTACTGAGGAGCTTAATTACATGCTGGTATTTCCAGAGAACCAGGGGAATGTTTAAAAAACACCCAAAACCCCACAACATAATAACAACAAAAAAAGAAGTGAATTGAAAAGAAACAGACATCAAGTCCTACCACAAAGGATAACACTGCCAAGGTAATATTCCAACTACTTGTTTAGATCAGAAGTGGTGCTAACTTTAGAATGGAGCCCATGGAAAGGATTTGCAAACACTGCCAAGGAGTAAACCTCAACTGGCATGGGACAGCTCTTGAGTATCATTGTGCAACAGAGAGAACTCTGATGCAGACACTTCAGTTACTTCAGTGCCTTCTCCAGCCTCTAATTTATTACTGATGTGCAGGGCTCCAGCAATAATTCCTCCTCAGCTGCACCCTGCTCAGCTTCTTGCCTTCAGCCATCTCAGATGAGTGAGAAAACAGTAAGTTTCCCTGTAGTTCCAGAAGAGGGGCACTTGCCATATTATTATGCTAAAAAAAAGAAGATGAAATCACTGCTAGACATAGAGTGCTGCATGCTAACAATGACTTGGCCCACTGGAACAGGAGAGGAGCAGAGTAAGCACTTTGCCACCCCTGTAAAGTCTTTATTCTGTATTTTTTACTGCTGTGTACTACCTATTTCATTTTTTTTCCTGTGCACAGAGAGAATTAATGGATGTTTTTCTGCTCTTTGCATGGTTCCTCCTGATAACAAGATAAAGATGTGACAAACTAGGTTACAAATTTAAGAATCCAGTTGCTCCTGGGCATCCATCATTCCATTTGCTTAATCCCTATCTATCTCCACACAGAATTCAACTAATAGTCACTTTGTCATTTGCTTCTCTCTTCTACCAGTATTCTGATGGTTGCAAATGTATTTCTGAAGGATAAACCAAGATGATCTTTGAAGGACAAACATTCCAGACAATTGTAAGGCATTATCCAAGGAAAAAGGAAAACACTCAAGTAATGTGACAGCCACTTCTTCTGAAATGCTTCAGCCCTGGTGCTATTTTTCATATTCACTGGTGTCCTCAAGAATAGTCTCACCACTGGCAAAAAGGATTTCCTTTAATTATGACAACTTTTTGGTATAAGTAGGGTATTTTTTTTTTCTTGCCCATTATTCCACTCCCTCATGGCTGTTTGCACAGCCCGTGCCACTAAAGAGTAAGTTACAAAAAGCTGTCTGTGGCCAGGAGCAGAGAATGAGGCTGCAGTGGGGGTACTGACTGAGATCCCACAGACAGAAGCTGGTTAACAGCCTCAGCTCCCAGCTCCTCAGGACCCATCAAAGCAGGCACAACAATCATCCCTTCAAGCTCTAACATTCTGCTTGTGAAAATCCAAGCCAGAAACAAAAAGAATATCCTCCATCAGGTTATCACCCTCCAGTACTTCAGACTAAAAGATCCTTCCCATAGTATTACCTGCTGACAAAGCCATATAGAATTTTCTTTTACCCTACCAAAAAACAAACAAACAAGCAACCAACCCCAAACAAAACTGCAAAACAAGTCACTACAGGCCCATTAACCAAAAGAAGAGAAAAATTGACTTCCAAAGCAGGTATACATTTGGAGAACAACTACTTACCTGCACACTCTTCAACTGGTTCTCCTGTTCCAGGTGACTGTGTCACCTCCGTAGGCCCCGTAGCCATGATAAAGTCACTGAAATAGAGAGGAAAGCATCAGTTAAATCATTTTAGCATCAGTTAAATCATTTTAGCCCCCTTTCCAGCTGAGTAGAGTCATACCCAGCATGAGGAAGGAACATGGCTGGATCCCTCCTAAACTGCAACAGCCAAATGCCATCACAGGCATGGCCTGCACACTATTTTTGCACTTAGGCCACAGAGCTTCTCCTCATTTTTCAGTAACACTAATTTCTCCAGCCCAAACTAACAAACCAGTCTTAATTTCTTCCCAGTACCTCACTCTGTTTAGGAAAGCAGGGTCAAAGTCTGCATTAATGAAAGATGTCATTTAACTTGCTCAGCAAAGGCTGCAATGCTCCCTGGTCTCAGAGGAATGACTAAAATTGCTCTTTGCTAGAGTGACAGCTCCCTTAAATTGAGGGCTCCTGCTCCCAGTGTCCTCACAGCAGGCACCAGACTGGTCTGTCAGCATTATTAAAATCAGTTGAGCATCAGCACTGGAGTATCATCCCGGGGTATGCTACAGTTGTGGAAACCAATAGATCAAATTTATTTTGGATCCAGTGCAATCAGCTTTTAGCCACAAGGTTTGAAACCTTATCGCAAGCAGGGCTATTGATCAACCAAATTAGCTGATGGCATCATCTTCCTCCCCTATGAGAACAAAAGTTCAGCCTGGTTTTAAGATCATTCAATGTTAACTGGCTCCACTTTGTATTTTCCAAGACTCCTAAATGGGTGTCTGTCAGAGACAAAGGAATTCAGCAGCAGACACAAGAGTTACAGGACAAATGTCAAGCAACAATGGAAACGTGACAGTTTAGCAGGGCAGCTCATAAATACTGCCCTTTGTTCTGGGAGATGGCTAGGTGATACATTTACACACTTAGCACTTCAATATGCTGTGTCAGGACTTAAAGAAATCTTTTTAAAAAATGAAAATACCCCAAACCAAATCCTGCTCCTTTTTCTGCATAGACCTCATCTCACCATTTTCCACCTGAAAATGGTACAGCAATACTGCCAAGTTAAGTATCTCAACAGCTAACAAGATTCTGATTCTATACCAATTTGGTCAACCAGTAAACTAGTTCTCCTCTATCACCCACACATTCTATCATCTGTCATGCTCAAAAGCACTGAGACTTTCTTGTGATGCCATAGCCTCAGACAACCCTAAAAAAGAAAGTGCACAGAATCAGAGGCAGGGGTGACTGGAGTGTCAAAACACAAAACCCAAACAAAACACATCTGAGAGCAGACCATGGAGGTAGAAGAGACAGAGCTCCTGAGGAAACACAGCCTGCAGCTCTCCCTGCCCCAGCCACAGCCACACAAACTGCCACGCTGCAGAGCTGCAGGTAGAAATGAGGGAGAAATAATGCACTTTTCTTCTGCTTTTCTAAGAGATCATCTGTGAGCAGTGCACACAGGAACACATTAACACACTGGCATTCCAGTCTCGGCTGGCTAAAAGCAATGAAAAATTCCTTATACTGATTATTCTTTTTCTAAATAAGACTTGTTGATGATGTTTTTGAAACAATTGTTTGACAACACTGAGAAGCAACAAAAAATAATGCTTTTTCCCTTTTGGGTGATCATAACTATTCAATTCTTCTCCCTTATTTCCCCCCCATGCCCCATCAATTATCCATGAAAACATCTGCACTCCCTGCATTTTTTGATCAATGATCATTATTAGACTTTCTCTGTATTAAAAAAAAAAAAAATTGTTCCAATTTTCCCCCTCAGCTGCATATTGGCTATGTTATGTTTTTCTTGAGGGAAAATGCATTTGAAATATCAAGAAAACACTCAACAAATTTACAAGGACCAATTGCCAAGTCTCCAGATTTAACCTTATTTTCACAGAATGAGAGTGAGCCTGACATTTGGCTCATTTAGGCCTCTAACTTCTCCTTTACTCACCTTCGACAAACTCAAAGCAAGAGAAGATGCTGCTTTCAGGTCCAGCTTTGTTTTCACTGGCTCTACATTTCTTTAAATTACTTGAGCATTTCAGCTGCTTGCTCAGAATCCTTCCAGCCTTTGGAGCTATTTGGACTGTTGTGTTTATTGTAACTGCAAGCATTTATTTCCAATTGGTATATTTTTTACACAAGTAGAACTATAATTGCAAAGCAGTTGCAATTATAGGGCAGCTCCGAGGCAGTCCCTTCACAGTCGAATCAGCTCCTGCATTAACTTGATTTTATAGATGAGTTCTCTGGGGCATTTGGAGATAAAGTGTCAATTGCAAGGGTGCAGCAGTTGTTTGCAAATGGGCCTAATGGGTTTTGGACCTAATGGTGCCTTTGGTGTCCCTCATCACAGTATTGTCTTTCCAGTGAACAGAGCAGCGACTGGAGCTGAGGGACACCACCACAGATTTTTCCAAGCTTTAAGTTAGAAAGTACTTAAATGATGACAACAACAATTATATATTTTCAGCAAAGGGTAAATTCCATCATGAAAAGCTTGACATACAAGAAGGAAAGTTGGCAATTAGATGACATTCAGACTTCAAATTCTGGTGGCAGTGAGTCGTACTTGACAGAGAACAGCCAGCAAATGTTCTGAGCCACAAACCCTAGCCTGAGGGTGACTGTAATGGAGAAAAAGAGGACAAAACCCCATCAATACAAACACATGTGAGTGCACAGGCATTAACTGATCGAACCTTCAGACATTCACCACTTCCAGGCCTTAATGACAACTGACAGACACAGTGTCAGGAGGTATTGATGCCATGGATGTTGGTTCAATCAGCTGTACCAACCACGTGCACTCTGGGAGCCTTACCCACAGCATTACACCATTAGAGACAAAGCTTTAAACAAATACTGCATCCATATTGATTTTCAGTTATAAAAATATCAGGTTAAAGAAATGGCCTTTTAAAGAAGTATTTCTGATACTCTCCAGGCTAGAGGACAGCTGGGAGAAGCTGCTCACATGGGGTGAAGGAGACTTGTCTCCTCAGCAGGGGAGCACTCAAGGCAAAGCAGTGACAGACTGAGCTGCCAGCCAAGGCAGCAGTTGTCAAGTCCCAGCTACTGTTTACTTTCCATCCCAAGTGGAACAGTGGTCACATTTCCCCAGACTGCAATTTTCTAATCATGTTCTTAATCCTCTCTCAAACTGCATTTGCAATCCCTGCCTATGCACAGCTCTCCTGCTGCAGGACTTCGAGTACAAACAAGAAGCAGAGTCTCTGCTAGACACCTTAAAAGCCAGGCCTGGCCCAGTATGGCCACTGCAGGAATTCCTGTGTAAGGCCATGGAAAAGCCTGAGATTCTTACTGAGAGCAGCAAGGATTGACCTTAGGGTGTTCACATCTCCTTCCACAAGGTGATGGGCTGGATTATTACACCAATGAATTAATGAATTACACTGAAGTGGCTTCCTATACAAATGCATACATACAATAAATCTGATATTACTAGATCCTGTTTGCACTGCCAGGGTGTATTTTAAAGCAATACAACTCCTACAAAGATGCAGGGCTTGCCTTACTTTCAAAACAGGCAATGGGAAGCAGTTAGCAATCATCATCTCCTCAGCACTTCAATGGTTTAGCTTTAGGCTCCCTGCTATCCCATGCAAACCTTCCACTAACAACCCTACTGTGTTGCATTCACTTGGAGCATTTCAACTCAGTAAAGGAAATAATGAGTCTTGAGAGGAAAAAAAAGAAATCTCCAGGAACAGGAGAAATATCCTCATCTCCTTCTTACAAACTGGGGCTAACTGGGGGCATCTGGAGTGCTCTATGGGACAGCAATGACAGGGCAAAAGAAATGAGTCCGAGGGTGGTGTTCCATCATTCTCTTTTCCCAGCTGAGCACAGTACTGAACTCATACATCATGGGGTGTGGGGATTAGAAAAGAAGAAAAGCCAATTCCCTTTCACTGCTTGGTTTGTGTATTTAAGGACTCCTGGGAAGTTAACACTGCACAGGACTCGAGTTTCCTGCTTTTAACAAAGGCCCAAGACAAACAGAAACACTTTCTGCTCAGCCTCACAACAAGGACAAAGACTCCTTGCTGTCTCTGCAGTGGAGCAGAAGACTTGGAGACTGCACAGCAAGCAAGGTCCTACCCCTTTGGTGGGTTCTTCAGCTCAAGTGCCATGCTTCTGTCTAAGCATTCAGGAAAGCCTTCTGACAGAGATCAAAGGAGATGCTGAACCCTGAACAGCCTCCTTCCTATCACATACATTCCTGAGGAAACAGACTCAAGAATAGGAGGCACTGCATTCAGTTGCCATCTCCTCAGCCTACAGAAGACAGACCAATGGCAAGCAGCCAAGAGAAAGAGGTGACATTTTGGCCTGGAGCTTTTAAAGACCTATTTCCTTCATGCTACAAAAATTAGTTGAAATCAAGCTTAAGTTCCAGATCTCAGGACACACACTTCACACAGCAAGATGGATCAGCACAGGGAAATGAATGTCCCTCATCTGGTCCTCTAGGCCACCACCTTGCAGCCAACCTCCCCCAGAACACACTTCAAGCTACTGCAGGGCCTCAGAGAAAGCCCCTCTACTTCTCCTGAGCTTCACAAAAATCACAGAATGCAGGATGGTTTAATATTCAGATTACACTTTGCAGAAAGGGTGACAGGTTAAATTTTTACTTTGTTTTATTAAAGCATATTAGAGGACTTTGTTCTGACAAAATGTGGTTGATTGCTTTCTTTTCTGGGAACCCTACAAATTACCTATCAATGAACTAATTAGTCCAAGGACCATTAAGTGAAGTTTACCCACTGCACTTCCATGGAACAGGATTTCAGAGTCAATCATAAAGCAACAGCAGAGCCAGCAAGATTTCTATTCAATTTTCACATACCTTGAGTGTAACAGATGCTCAACAAACAAAGCTCTCTTTGCTCTCCATGCAGTGAACTGAGAGACTGCACCTCGAGGCCCATGTTCAGGAACACACTGAATAGTGTGGGATTCCCCAGCAACTTTTGGTCCCAACAGGATTGGGATCTGGCCTTGCACAGCTGATCCCAGTGTACTCTTCTAGAGTGCAGTGTTTCCGGGATGAAATTCCCAGTCTGTTTTGCCAGCCCCTAGCTGGACCATGACTGGTTTAGGTGGGCATAAGGGATTAGCACGAACAGCAGATGACATCAGGACTCTTTGATACTGCCTCTGCTGGCAACAGTGAAGGGAGGACTTCACACAGTTAATGAATATTGCTCTTGTAATTGACATGGAAAGAGAGCAGAAGAAAGTTTAAAGTCCTTTCCCAGGGATCACAAAAAAATACAGCAATAGTGGCCATCAGGAAGTCTGGATAAGCAACTAGATAACATTTCAAGTCAATAAACTACTCTCCTGGGATGAAGTAGAGGGTCATAATTCCCCATAGCAACAGACAACATTCCTCTCCTACCCTTGACACGATACCCAGAGCAAACAGCCTTTCACATATTGATTCACAGCCTTCACACTTTGCCTTCAGACACCAGACCCTCACCACCCTCTGTCCCCACACCTTTGCTTCTCCAAGGAGGCAGAAAAGGGT
The DNA here is from genome assembly GCA_013401355.1 of Ceyx cyanopectus. Classification (NCBI taxonomy): domain Eukaryota; kingdom Metazoa; phylum Chordata; class Aves; order Coraciiformes; family Alcedinidae; genus Ceyx; species Ceyx cyanopectus. The sequence goes on from VYZU01072872.1 coordinate 158,427, forward strand.
CCAAAAGTGCTGAACTATTTTTACCTACAGTCTGCTGTGAGAAGCCTCTGTCTTGACAGCAATTCTGAAGGATTTCTGCTATTCAGCAGTGCCTGAAGCATTATGTGCTGCCCTCCCAGTGAGTGTGTGTGTAACACTAATGGAAAGCAGCTGGTGGGCTGAAGCTGACTTAGAAAAAAAAAAAATATCAGGAGGAAATGCCTTTCATACAGTCACATAGGCTCAGTCTGTAATTGTGTGAGAAGCCAAAAGGATAAGAAGGGGGAAGGGCAAATGAGACAAAACATTCATAAGCTACTAGAGAGAGCTGTGGAAATGCACTGTTACCAGTCCAGGACCTGAGAGAGTGAATGCCTCTGTCCCCTGTCCCCACAGACTCCCTGCAGATGTGCCACTGCCAGCTGCCCTCAGACACCTCCTTACCCTGCAGTGCTGGCTGGCCTGACATTGGGCAGCTGCTGCCAACTCGAGGATGTCCACTGGGAGTTGTATCTGCTCAGACAATAGAGCAAATACCTGCCTGTTTGCCAAAAGCCAAGTGAAATCTTTCTGAAGAGCCCACCCCTGGTAATAACTTCTCACATAGTTTTTCCAAAGTGCTTTCCAGGCTGCACTGATGAGGAGAAACACTAAAGAACTTTGCTCAAATCAAGACTGGCACCACCATAGTCATGATCTAAGCACAGGCAACACCCAATAGTTTGGGCCCAAACTGCCTCCATTTGAAAGGAATGCACAGTAAATGACCCAGCTGAATTGCACCATTTGGCTTTAGCATAGGAATAAGTTGGTGCTTTTCCCCTGTAGTAATTCTTTTTCTTCACACTACTGGGGAACTTTCAGGAAACAGCTGGAATGAGGATCTTCTGCCACTCTTCCTAAAAAGAAGTAAAAGAAGCAGCAGAGTCATCCAGCAACTAAGGAGCTAGCACATGGCCCTAGGAACACTCAGATCTACTTGACATGGACACATTTGGAGTAGCTGGAAGGAGAGGGAATTTTTGCATTTAAAAATCAATAAGGATGTAACCAAGGGCTGCCTTTACTAGTCAGGGAGCTACATCCAGTGAGCATTATGCCTCTAGAAACAGTTTCAAGAGCACAGCAAGAGGAAGCACCAAGCCACTATCACTAACAGCAGCCATGCCTCCTGTAAGGAGAGTCAAGATGTCAAGAGTCAAGTCTGGGAATACAAGTAAAGCTGCCTCTGCCACTGCATGTGGCAAATTCAACTACACATCCATCCCAGACCCAGGTGGTGGGCATATCTGGCCAGGGTTTTCTAGCTTGTGTGTGTGTGTGTCTGTGTGTGTTTTTTAATCCCTCTCCAAACTCCTCATTAATTTGGTTCTACCTGTGGCCTCCCAGCATGAAGTCAGCTGGCTGCTACCTGACCTGTGGTGTGGAGAGCCCTCAGAGTCACTGGGCTGCTCTGCAGCAATCAGCAGAAGGTAGCCAAGGAGAGAAGTCACTGTGAGCTGGCTGCAACCTCCTCCACAGGGGCCTCAGAAACTGCCTGGCTGAGAAACTCAGTGGAAATTGCCAATATCTGTGAACTGTGAAGGTGACAATTATTAGTTTAGACAGTAAAATCTTTGAGACAGAGCTCATCTTTTAAACATATCCTAGCAGACAGAGCCTGCTGGGCTGGGACTTGGGAGAACTGGATGATTTTCCTGGCTCTATCATTGGATAACAGGGTAGTTAATGGATTGCTGACAGTGAGTTATTTATCACTCACCCTTGACTTTCTTTAGCTGTGGAATGGAGATGGTCACACTGAATACCTGGAAAGTTTAAAGAGCCCTGTGGAAGAGCTAAGAGCTACCTACCTCCTCTATGGGACACCAGCATTCTGGAATGCCACCAAGTGACACTGCTATCAAGTGCTGCCATGACACAAAAGATAAATAACAGAAAACAGAAAATTCCACAAGAGGAGCCTGCATATCTTCCATGCCCCTGTACTGGAGTCACACACTGATTTACAAGATCTTATTCTCACAAAATGGGAAGAATCATTAAAAAAAGAAAGAGTCTGGAGACATTTTTACCAAATTAAGCTGTCTGAATATTGCAGGGGAAATGAGGCTGAAACAATAGCAAATGGAACGGCCAGAACTGAAACAGGCACTTCAGGCTATGTCTAAACATTTATTTCTTTTAGGTTTTGTTTTTGTTTGGTTTTGTTTTTTCCAAAACAGTCATTTATCCCTCAATTTGTGGGTTAAAGAGCATCTTAAGGATGGGGGAAAAAAAATAAAAATCTTCCAATCAATCAAACTTCCTAGGAGACATTTCTTCCAGAAGGAGATAGATAATACAGACATTGAATGCCCAAGAATTCAAAGAGCACTGAAAAAAGGAGAAGCTAACAGAAATCTCCAGGATGAACTGTGTTACAAATTTTCACTCTGAAGATCAAACTGTCATAAAAACAGTCAGCCATCTTTTGGCTGTAAGAGAGCAAATAAAATGCAGGTTTTGTGGGCTCAGGAAGCTCAGGAAACCTCTCTTCATGTGAAGTCCCAAAAATGTAGTTGGGGCAACATCTACTGCCTGTGCACACACAAAAATACAAACAAAGCCAGCTCCCTCCTGTGTTGAAACTTAATCACAGAATCAGAATGTCAGGGGTTGGAAGGGATCTAGAAGATCATCCAGTCCAACCCCCCTGCCTGAGCAGAGGCACCTAGACCAAGTCACCCAGGAACAGATCCAGGTGGGTCTTGAGTGTCTCCAGAGCAGGAGACTCCACAACCCCCCTGGGCAGCCCCTGCCAGGCTCTGGCACCCTCACTGGGAAAAAGTTCTTCCTTGTGTTTCCCCTCAACCTCTTGTGCTCCAACTGACTCCCATTGCCTCTTGTCCTGTCACTGGCTGACACTGAGCAGAGTCTGGCTCCATCCTCCCTATACTCACCTTTAACATATTGACAGACACTGCTGAGCTCCCCCCTCAGTCTCCTAAATTCCCACTGCCTGGGGCTGTTTCTGCAGTGCAGAAACCACTGCAGCTCCTGGCCAAGGAAGGCCTGGGGTGGCTCCCACGCTTGTGGAAGGAGCTTTTCCAGAGCTGCGTGTGAGGTTTGTGGGTCTCCCTTATTTTCCTCTACAGGATATCTCCTGCTCTATCTGCTCTTCTCTCCTTCCTGCTGTCTCTGAAGCCTCAAGTGAGGCAGCTTTTGAAGTACACTTGGTCTTGAAGCACATGGAGAGCTGTCAGAGCCAAGAGCTCATGCATGTGGTTAAAGCAGGCCCTGAGCCATTTCTGTCCAAGGGCATCTACTGACTTTTCTCTTTACTATGAACAACCACTAAAAAGGGATCCTACTTCTCTGGGATTCCAGACACAAATACCTCTCCAAAATAGGATAATCTAAAATAAGATGATGTGAGCTAATGTTGGTTTTCACCAATGGAATATCAAGCTGTCTTTAACTGTGCTTTGAAGAAGTTGGTGAAGAAGCATCAGGGAGCAGAGAGGGAACATAACAGTAGAAAAACCCAGGAGGGTGACACCAAAGACAACAAGGACTGCAAGATTAGGTACTGACAAGCAGGCAGTGGGGGTGAGAGGGAATCAGATGGGGACAGACATTCTGTAAGGTCTTCATGGGTCAAGGCTGCAAGAAAGGAAGCAGTAAGACAATTGGATTTTTTTTGAAGGAATGAAATTTCAGCTTCCAACACATTTTCTTCACTAAATTGAGATGATGGAAAGCAGTCTGACTGCTAGAGTGAACTGGCAAACAACTCCTCTGCAAGATGTGTTTTTCCACATACACAGATAGCTTGATGATTAACACATCATAATTCTGAGCTAGAAATTATGGAAAAAAAATCAAATACATCCCATTTGCCACTGAGCCACTCAGAAGTGTGTTGTTGGATGAGTGATCCTTACAAGCCCTGGCAAAAGTGCACGGTTACCATTCTGAGAGTGAATAAGCATAAATTAATTCATAGTGAGTAAAATAAAACATTTAGTTCACTAATTAGCATCAGATCTTTGAAACTCGGAGGCCAAAAGAAACAACCACCACAGAAGTTCAAAGCTGGAATGTTGCCTCAGCTCTGGCTGGATGGTTAGAAATGCAGAACCAGGAGGCTTTGTCTGCACAGCCAAGTTACCTGCTCTGACTGGGAATGCTGCAATCCCCTCAACAGTCACAACATGCTACAGCACAGTGCCAGGGTACAACAGCTGACAGAACCCCTGTGCACCTGCACCATGCAGCAGCACACCCTGGTGCAATGATATGGTCCAAAAATTAGTAATGTGTGTGGCCCAGGCCTCAGCTTCTTCTGTACATGGTGCTGGAAACGTGGGGCTGTTAGCACAGCCCTGACAGTTGACACAGTGGTGAACAGTGACAGCATCTGCAACCAGAATCAGACAGGAGAGCAACCAACTGACCTTTTTTGTTGTTTAAACAGTGACTGGCTCCCACAGTGGATTCTTGGAGAGACACCTGTTATCTTGATACAAATATTTATAATATAACAAGATTTAAAAAATAAATAAATTAACAGTCAGCAGTTAGTATCTGCTGTATGCAAAATACTGCTTAAAACTCCCTGATCTGTAACAGTTTCAGCAACCTTGAAACTACAACAGGTTTAAAGCAGAACTGTACGTTTGGATCACACTGGACTGGAGCACCTTGTGCTCAACTGTTTTCTGACAGCAGCAAACCTTAGGAGAAATATGGGGAAGGAAAAAAAAGGAACCTTGGACTTACCCTGGGTCTTTTTTTCCTGTTTACTCATAAACTTATCTCAGCATTTCCCAGGTAATCAGCTCTAGCTGTCCTACACCAGCTTAGGTAGGTCATCCACTGGAATTACAGCTTGGACCTACTACATTTTTGTCCCACATACCTATAGAGTCAGATTTCAGCTTCTAAAGCCAATTTTAGGCCTTCACATCACAGCTATTAAACTTTTCAGACCTCTGTACAAGGAGGAAATGACAAATTAATCTCTACAGTTGGTGGCAAGGATACAAAGCTAGAGCTGTGAGAAGCAGAAGTTTCTGTATCATAAGAGAACACAAGTCAAAATTATGAGATGTTTTCAAGGCTCAGTCTGGCAAAATAATGCAGACAAGAAACCTGACAGCCAAATGGTGCAGAAGAGTGAGAATCACATTCAGCAGAGTGTCCCAAACCAAGAAGCTTCTGCTCTAGTGCCAGAGCAGTGGAATAGGCAGCATCAGAGGCACACATCTGTCAAATACTCAGCACCTTGGCAACAGGGAAGAGGCTGTTCTGCTGAAACCAAACAAACTGACAGGCCTGCTTGGAATTCCTCTGCCTACAGCCAGCAAACACACCACATCTCTGTGGCTGCTCAAACAAACACCATCCAGAGAGAAGCATGGACAGAAGGAGGAGGACTGGGAGACGTGGAGTGACTCACTGGTGTATTAAGCCAGAACCAAACTCCTTGCACAGAGATGAGTCAAACTGAATGAATCAACAAAGAAAAATAATTGATCTTTTTGTTAATAATACAGCACCATTGTACTAACTGTGCTCAACTGCCTGCAGAGCCATGGCCCTGCCACCTCCCAACTGCTTTTGTTCACCCTCCCTACTATTCTTAAGAAAATAGAACTTAAGCCTCCACACATTTCACAGCAGGCACAGCACTGAACAGTCCCTGTGGGCTGAAGACAAAATGCTCACAGATGTCTAAATACTCTGTATAATTGCTATGTACAGGAACGTGCTCATAGGTTGTGCACTGAAAGATTCCTGAGAGACTCAGGATGCCCAGGGAGTCCCTTCACCTCATCTCACCCTCTCTGACTTGGCCCCAGCTGGGAGAGCTCTCCATTTCCCACAAAAGCACATACCTTCTGCTCAGTGCTCTGCCTCTTGCACCCTCCAGGAGCTGTTCCTTGACATGTCACCCCAGTGTGGATGCAGGGATTATCTCTGCACTGCTGAACTTGCTTTGCTGGGCAGAAACTACCTTTCAACCTCAGATCTTATGAGGAGTGGTTGAGGAAACTGGGTTTGTTTAGCCTGAAGAAAAGGAGGCACAGGAGAGACCTTATCACCCCATACAGCTCTCTGAAAGTAGGTTGTAGTACGGTGGGTGTTGGTTTGTTCTCCCAGGTAACAAGTGATAAGAGAAGAGGAAATGGCCTCAAGTTGCACCAGGGGAGACTTAGGTTGGACATTAGGAAAAATTTCTTCACTGGAAGGGTTGCTAAGCAGTGGAACAGGCTGCCCAGGGGAAGTGGTGGGGTCACCATCCCTGGAGGTATGTAAAAGACATATAGATGAGGTGCTTAGGGACATGGTTTAGTAGTGGGACAGGCCGCGTTAGGTTAATGGTTGGACTTGATCTTGAAGGTCTTTTCCAGCTGAAACAATTCTATGATTCTATATTTTAATCTCAAAAAAAACCCCAACAAACTCACACTTAAAGACTGTTAATGAGTAATTCTTGTCCTCCCAGAGAAACACTGTGTTAAGTGGTGTACAAAACACAGGAAAACAGACATATTTCAGGATGCCAAAGTGTTCAGGGGAAGCATTTCACCTCACCAGAACCCTTTACCCACACAGACAGACCCCCCAGATGACCACAGCTCCCAGGCAGAACACACTGGCTCCAAAGCTCCCTCCTCCAGTGCCAGCCCCACTGAGCTCTGCTGAGCTGAGCCCAGGTATGCTGGGGGATGCCAGGGAACCCTCTGCCTGTGAGTCCTGGAGAGATGCTCCCTGTCTAAAGCTGAGCCAAGGAGTTAAGTGTCTCCTGCTGAGGACAGTCAGACACAGCCACCGAGGCCCCGCAGCGCCTGTGAGGACAGAGGGAGGCCTCAGAAGGCAAATGAGCTGCTGACAGAGAAGAGCCAACAGGCTGAAGTTCCTCCCAGTGCCAAGTTGCTACTTCAGTAGCAGTTGGTGAAGCTTTAAACCACGGCCAATTCACTTGCTAGTGTCCAAGCTCCAACCAACCAAAGGATCTAAGGACCCCACACAGATTTTTATGGAAAAGATGCAGTGCACACCAAGGGATTTCTGGCACTACTTCCACTGGCCCCTGAGAGCTTCTCCAACAAGAGGGCTTGGATGCAGAGAAGAGACATCTCAGCTTCATTTATGGGGGGACAGTGCTGTACCATCTTTGAAAGAATCCCAGTAAACACCAAAATCTCTTCCTGACTCTCATCTGAGCAGGCAGCAAAGCAGGTGACAGTAACAGAGCACCAGCACCTAGTCCACAAAACACTTCTAGCTCCATTTCATGTTCATAACATCATTTTATATTTGCAATGGCTTTCATTTCAAACAACCTGAAAATATTTGAAAACTATACTTACTTGAAAATGATACTTATTAGAAAATTATATATTCCTCTCTTGATCAACTTGCCTTCCCCACATGCTGAACTTCTTTGCAGGGTAAGAGTGCACATCAGCATTTTTTTTACCACTTCAAACTATAAGAAAAGACTACAACATCCCACTGGACATGCAGAGCTTGGCACAGCAGAGGACCCTGAAACTGATATATGTTCATAATTCTGGGACTGCTTGTGAAAGGCACCATGAAATCCTGAGTGACCACATGAAGTACAGACCAGTTAAATACATTTCCTTATAGTCAGTTATAGAAATCAGCTCTGAGCTGGCATGCAAGGCCTTCAGCCAAGTATTTTATATAGCTTCTAACACACTATATTTGTCTTTGGAAATTGGCAGTTTGCATTGACCATCAGTGAACCTTATTATTCAAGTAACCACATTTTCAGCTCATAACTATGTGTTTGTCTAGTACCAAAAACTGAGAGATGTATGAAAAGATTCCTCCACAGGCTTTAGAAAACTTCATCCTAACTGTCCAGGTCTAATATTTTTTTCTGACACCATACTAGGACCAAGCCCAAGAAAACTATGCACCAAGTATGATGAGCTATAAGCTTACTGGAAGAACAATTTCAGATTATTCAAGTTGCAGATGCTGGTTCAAGAGAAATAAAAAGGCAATCTACAACTTTCACTTCAGGGGAACAGCAGCCAAGTTTGGGGCTGTGATGAAGAATCACATGGTAGAGAATTTGGGCTTTTTTTTGATGTGACATCTCATGAAAGAACCCTAACAGAGCCCAGGGACTCTGCACAAGGATCAGATTCAGCCATGCACTATCACAGTGTAGCAAGGCTACACAGAGCCTTTGCCTCCCTTGCAGAAGGTGGGGGAGTGAAGGGAACTGTGATGGCAGCAGGGGAGAGCAAGAACCAGAGGAGCTTTGTCAAACTGCCCAGGTGCTTTCACTGGACCCAGCAGCTCAGAGCCCTGGCTGGAGCCTTTCCCAGTGCCAGTGGCAGGTTTCATGGCCTGCACTGAGCTCTGTGATGCTTGGGCTAAATCCCTCCTGGTACCCAAGCCAATTGTTTAAAAGATAAAAGTCATTTCATTGCAAAGTAGCTTTCATTCAGAAAGCAAACTAACTCCTCCAGGTCGAATGACCACGTGAGGATTTGGGGGGAGCTATTCCAATGACCCATTTGTCCAGAAAGATAAACCCTTCATGTCAAAATCCAAACAAATCACATTCAAAATTAATCTCAGGCTAAGAACATCAATTGGTGTCTAAGACTCAATTTAACTGCCAATAATCACAGCCAAAGCAGCATACAAAATCTGTAAAGACTGCAAAGTATTAATAATTGCACTAATCCACTTGGGAATGCCTAAGAGGGCTGAAATTACAGGCTGAGGAATAAAATCTGTATATATATCAAATGTAAAGATCTAACTGAAGAGTATAAGAAAGAAGAATTTGTCTGAAAAAAAACCAAACAACAACCACCCTGTTCCACATCAATTTGGTGGAGAGCCACCAGGAGAGATCATATGCCATGTGAAAGAAGCTTCATCTGAGCCTATAAAGCCTCTCTTAGACTTCCAAGTTTGGTTCAACTCCATTAAATGCTGGAGGATTTGGGGAAAAACTGCTTAGCATAAATCAAACCATATCAACTGATTCAATTGTCAATTCAAGTGTCAATCTTTCTTCATCAGGACTCACTCTTAGCCCCTTGCTAGTTCTGATCACATCCTCCCCCTTTATCTGAGGAGACTGACTTACCCAATATTAATTCCCTCTTACAGACACTGTTGCAAATTACAAAGAAGAGTCAATGTGGGATGGAAATGCTAACTGAAATCAAATAGCAATGGTGTGCCTTTGAAAATGCACATTTCCACCACAGCAATGTGAGACAAACTGGTGGTATGAGGGATAAACCTTTAGGAGAGGGAAAAGGAGAATTGCCAACTTCACTTTTGAATGTTTTTTTTCCCCCCTCTGCCAACTAGGACTTACCCACACATTTAACTGTCAGCATCCACAGCTTAAGCCTCAAGATCCAACTCTTGAAAGCTTGCCTTTCACTGTGCATTTTCACTTTCTGTAATCCCACACTGGATGCAAGAATAGAGCCCTCTACAGTCTGTGGATGCAAAATATTATCAAAAACCACTGCTCAGGTTTTGCAGCAGAGAATTTTGTTCCATTCCTTAGCAGGGAGAATGTCAAAGGAAAAACAGAATGTCTCTTCATGGTGGTTTAAAGCACAAACACTAACATGCATTGTCCCATTTTCTTCTCCCTTTACAGTCTGCTCCCACAGAATATGATAGTGAAGCAATAAAAAAAATTTCTTTTAAATATAACCAAATCTCCCCACAGGGAGCAATTACTGAAACAAACCTCAGGTTGCTTATACAAAAACTGAAGACATCAAGTACTCAAAGAGCATTTCATGCCAGATTTCTAGCTGAACATTTTTTAAAAGCAAATGTGCATTTCTCTATGACTCATTTTTGGTGTTAATATATAAACAATACAGCTAATCAATAAGGAAGAAGACATTTTTTTCCTCCTGCTATAATTAGATAGAAAAAGGTTCTTAATTCCTTTGTCAATATTTCATGTTTCTACCTCTAAAAAAAAACAACACGACCAATTTTCACCAGTTTGTTATTTCAGCCAGGATTGATTTTTTGCACTTTTGTGCTCAGAGTGGCACTTCATTCTCAAGGAATAAGGATTTTTTTCAGTGCTCCTGCTGAAACACAACAAAGACAGGATTCCAAAGTACCCATTAGACTCCAGCTCACTTTGGAAAGGTGCAGGGGAGGGCTCAGCATGGCACTTACTTCTGACTTTTCAGGCAGCCGTAGAATCCAGCCATGGTCCTTCCTGGGAGGCGTGGGGGCATTTAATTCATCCTTGCATGTGGATGGCAGCACAAAGGCTCTGCAGCTTCAGCTCCTGCTCCCCAAAAGCCACCCCCCCCACCCCCCAAGAAAGCCAGCATGCCGATGCAATTACTAGCCAGATAAAGTTCCTGATCTGAGGCCCTCAGACTCTGCTGAACTGGGTCCAAGGAGGGCTGTGCCTGTTCCATAAATGGTTATGAATTGTTAACTCCCCCTTTTCCTGTCTCCTTCCAGCTCCTGGTAAGCACAGCATCCTAAAGTGTAAAATACCATATGGCATTTGATTCTGTCTCCCTGTGGGACTAATGAGAGGCTTGGTTGTAATTAGGATGTGAAGAAGCCCCGAGGAGATTAATTGTTATTTTTTTAGACAGAGGAAGGCTACAGAAGATATTTGCAGCATCTTTGAAATAACCACTAAGAACTCCAGCACATAAGGGGTGCACAGGACCTTCCAGAACAGGCATTATCCCATCTCACTGTAAATCACAAACTATTCTAACAAGCTATTCTGCACATTAACAGGAAGAAAAAAAAAATAATTAATTAAAATCCCTGAAATATTGCAAGGCTAGGCAAAAAGCCCTGGAGTTTAAAGCAGCCAGAATACCCACATGAGAAAAGTCCTGCCTGGTGATCCCTCTGAAACACACTAACAGTTGTAGCTCACTACCACAACTAAGGCAGCCCTCGTGGGGTGTGGAGGGAGGCAAATGGCTATGGTTTAATGCTGGGGAACATAAACTGCACACACAGGGGTGGCCCAAGCCCTGGGGACAGCAGATCTGCACATGTTCTTGCATTATATTGTACTAAATTCATTTGGAAAAGGATCTGCACCGTGGCTGTTCATGACCTTGGCTGAGGTAAAGGCAGAGGTGAGGCTGCCTCCTCAGAGCCAGGGAGCAGCAGCAGCCACTCACAAAGTGGTAGCCTGTTTCTGAAGTCATGTGTGTTGGGAAGAATCTCAGCTCCCCTGGAAAAATAGCAAGGATATTTAAATGTAGGAAGTTCATAACACTCTGTTTGCAAAGGAAAGATTTACACTCGATCCCAGAGGATCAGAAGAAAACCACATTTATTTGTATTTCTCAGTTAGCACACAGTATTTGAATACTTGGGACTGGCAAGATGATAGGAGAGAGTATTGTGTGAGTATTTCTAGAGGAGTTCCTCTTAAAGGCACTGAGTATCAATACCTGACCTAATGTGGAGCAGTTCTTGAATACTAGGAAAAAACATTTCATTTTACCATCTTTGCCATAAGAGAGATGTCCAGTTTGAGAAATGACCCTGTGGTGAGGAGTTCCCTGACTCAGCTCCAGCAGTTTCATAATGATGCAGAACTTACACATCTATGACCAGACAACTCCATTTCTCTGCTTTCTGCAAGGTCCCCTACACAAGGGGAAGCCAAGACACAAATGCCCAATGACAGCAAGCACAAGGGCCAGCACAGACAGGAACCAAATCATGTTCTAGTCTAGTTGCCCACTTAGCTGGAAAGAGAAAGCCTCTAGGAGCAGTCAACTCCAGTGCCACCCACAGAAGAGCTGCAAACCAAACCCCACCTCAAGCAGACACACTCTCTCTCCCTCAGGAAAGACAAAGCAGCACAAACTCAGTGACACTGGTTGAAGTTTTACCCAAATGAGTGTCACTTGTCCTCAACTACTGTATTTGCACTGGCTCCTCATGCTCACAGAAAGGGAGCTGGAGAGCATTAGTCTCCACCCCATGGAGAAAGCCCACAGGAAAAAAAAAGTAAAAATCAAGGCTGTAGTTATTGGGTAACAACCACCACAGAGGAATTCCTGGAGATTACTGGAGAAACCTTCTGACTGGCTTAACATGCAAAATCTTAGATGGAGGATTGCATCTGAAAGCTGCCTGGCATTTAGTTCAGAAAATGCTGCCAACTGAAACATTTACAGTAAGAAATGAAGGGGAGCTCAAAAGAAATTCACATTTGTATTTAAAAGCAAGAAAGATCAAATGGGTACCCAGTGGGAAGGCTCATTCCCCAAAGCCTGTGGAAGGGTGTAATCCTGATGGCTTTGGAAGAATTTCAACACTTTAATTGGTGTAGAAAATGTCCTACAAGCTTCAAAAGATCAGATTTTTTTGCTAACAGGAAGAAGATTCCCTGTCTCCTAACCTCTTCAGATGGTTTGCCTTCAGAATATGCTCCCTTTAATTATTTCCTTTTCTTTTATGTATTTTTGTCTTGAAGTTACTTACTTGAAGATGCAAATCTTCATCTGTTGGGTTCTGTTTAGGTCAAACATAGTCCTGTTCCCAGGAGCTGGTAGTTCAGCAACACACATTGCACCATCTAGAAACCCCCTTGCTTTCCAAGAAGCACAGACAAGTAAACAGTCATTAAAAATAATTATCTCACCTCAGGAGTTAATCCTTTATGATTCTCTATCTTCATATCACTCTCCAAGCCTCTTCATGGTAGCATTTATTACTCACTGCTCTCTCTCACTAGCACAGTTACAAATGGCTGAGCTTTTTGGTACAGATCTGAAATCTTGGATGATGAGAAACATCAGGGCTCTACATCCACAGGTAAATAAGCAGTGAAGTGCTGCACCCCAGGTCTGACAGTTAAACTGTCACAGCTTGGACAACAGCTCTTCACCTGTCAAGTGCTAAAGCAAATGGGCTGCTCCTGCCAGTTAATTAATTAATTAAGGCTGTTTTCAACTTGGAAAGTAATAAATAACCAGAGAATACAGACTTTGGCAAAGGAAAGATGGCTCTTTAAAGACAGGGAAGACAGTGAGTTTAAACACCTGGATGTTGACTCAGATCTGGATTTCCTCTAAAGTTTGTGGCTTGGCTTGACTGAAACAGCCCAGTCCAGGCCCACGTTCAGCTGGAAATTATGGCCTTACCTGTTGACCTTCAAACTCACTGTCCCTCGACAGCCCAGCACTGCACCACCCCCTGTGATCCCTGCACATCCACATCCCCCTCACTGCATCTCCCAGGCACCTTCTGCAGGCAGAACAAGCAGCCCCCTGGCAGTGGCACCTGGTAAACTGCCCATCACATTTAATTTCTCCCAAGGGAATGAGGGAGGCAAGTCTGAGCAAGGTCCAGCAACGCCATCATTTTAGAAATGCACCAAAACACAGCTCCTAAAATCAGAGTTGCTTCTTAGGCACTTTCCCTGTGTCACTGCCAAAAAAAAAGGCCTCTTCAACATGAGGAACCAACAGCCATCCACCCAGCAATCCAACAGGGGAAACAGGAGTGAAAAAACACTGGCATGTTTCCACAGCTACTTCCTACACGTGTACAGGTACACAGGGCACACAGGGCACACAGCAGCAGCCTGGCAGCAGGGGTGGTAGGAGCTACACCCACAACTGGCAATTCAAAATACTTCTCATGTGAGCCAGATCTGCTGCTTTTCTTGCAGCCTCTTGGACCTAGATCTCTAAGGGCTGTCCTTTTCTCCCTGGCCCTCAGACACTCAACACACATGGCAAAGCATCCATGCAGAGCTTGCAATCAGCACACACTCCCTGCAAAGCAAGAGATGGACCAGATGGCACAGACTGGAAATCCCACCATTCACAAACTGTGGTTAAACATGGATGTTTGGTTTGGTTGGTTTGTTTGTTTTCAGAAAGGGACAACAGTTTCCTGTGAATTTTTCACCAAACAAACAGTGAGGTAGGAGTAGAAATCCTACAGCAAACTGAGAGTTTTTGTTAACAAGGCAGAGTTTGGTCTCACATTTTTAACTCCAGCCTCTCCCCTGGTCACTCTAACATTAAAGTGGCTTTTTGACTGAATTCCTCTGGTAGGTTTTGCTGTTGTGAAAAGCCCAGTGCCTGTAAGAGGAGAACACACTGCAGGAGGTTTGCAGCTCCCCCCAGCACCACTGTGATTGGGGAGCTGGACTATACTGATCTATGTGTACTTGGTTTTTGCATAATGAAGATTCTGGGCATTTCTTACATAGTTCTTTTGCTTCCCTCCACCCTGCCCAGCTATTGTCACAGCCTGAGCATCACTGCACCCTGCAATGGGGTTGTGCAGCTGCACAGACTCTTCCCTCCTTTTAGGGCAGGGCTGTGAACCCCTAAACAACTGACATTTTCTATCATTTAACCCTGAAAAAGTAATCCTGTCAGTATCTGGACAACAAATGAAGTATTTGGGGCAAATCCAGCACAATCTCAAGTCTAGCTTTTCAGTTCTCATGTCTTTACTGAGCAATGCAGCCTGGCTTCATGGAGAACTTTCAGACTAGATTTACTGCTGCACTTGATCTTGCCCAAATGTTCATAAAAATGTGTCATTCCAGCTGAGTTGCATGTAAAGCATTCCTTGATTACAACCTGGAATAAACCCTGCACAGATATCTAACCATAACACTGCAAATCACTCTTCCCCTACCACAATTCTCTGCATTGGGCATGTGGATTCTTTACCTGTGTGCTAACATAGATGTGACTGAGGAAACACTTTCCTGAAGTAGAAATGAATTCAGCTTTCTCACAAGTGAGATTCCTGGGCTGGCAAATGGGCCTGGCTTGGAAATGCTCAGTGAAAACCCTTCAATACTAAAGAAACAACTAAACATGCACCACTGATAAAAGCTGCAGTATCAGAGCTTTAAACAAACAGGGTGGAATCAAACACTGCAGAAAACAAAGAAGTGGAGATAAGAGGATTTCTGCCTTGCAGAGTTTATACATCCATCTGTGATTAATATTAGGAGGAAAATGAGGTAAAAGCCTATCTCTGAAAGTAGATAGTCAGAGGCCTCTATCTATGCATTGTATCAGCTTTTTATTCATGCACATAAGCCCAAAGAATTTGCCATGATACTTGCTCTGAAATCTAATTACTGTGTGTTGCTCTAATTATGTCTGTTCTTACACTGTGTGTGCAATGTGTGGGATTTGGGGGATTTTTGTTGCTGTTATTCCCTGTTAAGAGGGCTTCCTGCAAGATCCTTCTGAGCACTTCAAAGCAAGAAGCAATACATATCATCTTTGGTCCCAGTGTTTGGGAATTCATTTATTGCAGTTTACCACAAACACGCTGTCTTCACCTCTGAGGAAGGAGTGATGATAAACTTTGTCACTGACAGGCATTATTGAAATCTAAAATATGGCCAAAAAGACCCTGGTAAGATAAATGTGTCCTTTGTGTCCCCACCAACAAAGGTGAACTCCTCCTGGGTTAGCTGGAGATGAAGGTCAGGCCATGTGTCATTCAAAAGGTCATTTCCCCTAGATTGGCAGCAGGATCACAGATGTAACCTCAGACTTCAGTGTTAGAAAATATCAATTGCCAAACAAATGATACAGATAAAGAGAGAGGAGTGTTTGCTTGACATTTTACAAATCTACAGTGATTGATTTGCATATAACTATTTATTTCTAGAGAGTAACAGCATCCCTGTGAACACTGACAATAAGAGCCAGGACGAGCTGCCTCTCACAGATCTGCTTTTTTCATGCAACATCATAAATCTAAAATCCAAGATTTTAATGGGTCTGAATGAAAAGCAGATTATTTTTGACACAGTGGAAGAGCTTGGTATTTCCTGTGAAAAAACCAGCACGGTCAATATTTTATATACTGGGAAACTGTGGTTCTTTTGTCTAAGAGGGGGTTGTGCAGAAGCTGAACAAAGGAGCTCTATTTCTACACATTCTCACTTAAGAAAATACCATGTTAAAATAGAATAAGTTCCAACAACATAACTTTTCCTTCTCAGTGTCCAGGAAGGCACCAATATACAGCACCATCTGGAGAGAAATGTGAGAACACTGGTGTGTAGCTGCAGGCACATGGCCCAGAGCCTGGACTAGCTGTGAACACCAGAGGTACCAGCTCCTGAGTCTAAACAAATATCCTGAGATGATCTGAATAACTAATTGAGTTTTCTACACTCCAAATTCCCCTCTAGGGATAGATCCAGTTGATGTCCTTGCAACATGTCATCCAATGACAGGACAAGAGGCAATGGGAGCAAGTTGGAGCACAAGAGGTTTAGGGTCAACACAAGGAAGAACTTTTTCCCAGTGAGGGTGCCAGAGCTCTGGAACAGGCTGCCCAGGGGGGTTGTGGAGTCTCCTGCTCTGGAGACACTTAAGACCCACCTGGATCTGTTCCTGGGTGACTTGGTCTAGGTGCCCCTGCTCTGGCAGGGGGGTTGGACTAGATGATCTTCTAGCTCCCTTCCAACCCCTAATATCTATGAATCTATGAAACACTCTCACCAAGCTGCCCTGGAGACAGACCAGCCCGACAGAGCCACTAAAGCTCGTGCAGTGAGCAGCAATCAAGTTTAATGACTTCCATGGATCTTAGCTTTGCAGCCCCGCCGGTGCACACAGAGCTGCTCCCCATGTGGTTTGGACAGGTAGAGCTGGAGACTCCCACATCTGGAATAATTCTCCTAAACCCATCCACATCCTGAATTTCAACAGCGACTGAAAGAACACACTGCCAAGAGAAGGTCGTGTCTGATAGCATCTCCCTGCCCGCCGGCTGAAGCAGTAACAAGGAAATCACCCCAGGGCAGCTCTGGGGAAAAGGCTCCAGTGCCTGCAAACACAAGGCTAAAGATAAAGTGACCATTAACCTTCAGAGAAGGGCAGCGAGGTCCCAGAACGTCCTGCCTGCAGGCTTTATTGCTCCAAGGGGAAATGATCAGAAAAAAAAGAAAAAAGTCAAAACTGCACACTCCTGACATTTAACTAGGATTAATGGGCTTGCTTTGTTAGCTTTTCCCTGGATAAAGGCATGAGTGCAGTACCTGCTTCATTCCACAGACTGCAAAGTAAGTAGAAAATATTGAATAATAATACATTTACTCCTATCATTTGGTATCTGCAAGATTAATCACAAGCAGCCCTGAGTTTCTCTGCACAGAATATATTACTCTATAGTGCAGATAGAGCTGGGAGGAACTCAGTTACTATTCCAGAATCCACAAACTGCAACTAAACAGCCTAAAGGTCCTGGAGCCTGAACTGTGTTTAGAGCCTTTCCCATCCTCCCTCAGAAAGCACAGCCAGAAAGGCCCTACAAGAATAGGAGCCCTATAAATATCCAAGATAACTTCATGTTCACTGGCCAGCCTTCAGCCGTGGGAACTCCTACAGGATCACTGGCATCAACATGCTGAGTGAAATTAGAAATCAATGAGTGCACTACATGGTTTGGCCCAGCCTGCCCAGAGTTTTAAAATCAGCACATAATAAAAAGTACCTCGTCCTGAGCCAACTTCAGCATAGCACAGCAGAGTCCTCACACAGCAGCCCAGAGCACTGCTCTGATTCAAGTTCTGGGAATCTTTAAATATCCCAGTGTGCTCCCAGTTGTCTCAAATATGCTGGAGCTGTTCCCATCATAATGGGAAGGGAAAATATCTAATAAATATCCAGAGGCAGGAAATAAGCTGATTACAGAAGAATTTTACCTAAAACCATTAAATAAACCACAGTTCTGTTTCACACAGTCACATAAGCACAGGCTTGAACTGGATCTTTGCTCAGCCCTTCCCATTCCAAACAGTGCAACCACCACAGCTGGTCATACATTTCAGTAAAGCATGGAGCTGGTGGGTCCATCTATCAGCCCAGGATAGGGGATCTTACTAATCTTTACATTTTCTGAAGGTTGGGTGCAAGGAGGATGGAGCCAGACAGACTCTTTTCCGTGGTGCCCAACACAAGGGGCAATGGGCACAAGCTGGAGCACGGGAAGTTCCATCTAACAGAAGGAAAAACTTCTTTACTGTGAGAGTGATGGAGCCTGGCACAGGCTGCCCAGACAGGTTGTGGAGTCTCCTCTGGAGACTTTAAAGACCCACCTGGCTCTGTTCCTGTGTGGCCTATTCTGGGTGGCCCTGCAGGGCAGGATAACCACTGGCTGTCAGTAAAAATGGCATTAGTGATCAGAATCAGCTACAAAAAACACAACAAAATCAGATACCTCTGAGGAGTCCCATACACAGTATAAAGAAACAACCCTTCCAACAAAACTTGTTCAAAATCTGAAGTATTTTTCCCTTGGAGAAATGATGGCACATGATTGTGCTGGGGCTGTGCACTGTCCAGCAGAACAAAACCTAAGTCACACTATGACTGTTTTTATCCCTCTTGTAACTGCAGAATGAAGAGCAGGGGCAATGGCCAGACTTTGAGGGTCAGCAGAGCAGAAGAAACATGATCACAGCATGGAAATCTCTTGTATTCCATTTTTTCCTCTAATGCAACCCACAGAAGTTGTGGTGGCATTGTTTATAACAGTTTCTTCAGACTCATCACAATAATGGCTGGTTTATTCCTTTTTTTTCCTCTTTCCTCTATTTAACAGGATTTTACACAGATAATATAAACCCTTTTGCACAGCCTGGCAGCTTGGCAAATCAACTAGAGCAAGAACTTCTGAGATAAATTATAGTCTTTCCTTGACTCAGATTTCTTGCTTTAAGCTGATCTACCTTAACATGTTAATGTATTTTCTTGCACATTAAGATATCTTTTTTAATTATTGAGGAACCCACAGCTTTAGGAGTCTAACTCTCATTAAATCCACTCTTCAGCCAGCACAGTAGCAATGAAGTGATAATGTTCAAAAGATGGAAAAAAAAAGAAAAAAAACATTAAAAAAAAGCCTAAATAAGTAGAGTCTGGTAGTTAACAGCAGGTGTACAAACAGCCTGATGTTCTGCTCACTGTATTGCTCTCAAACTCTCAAGAACACACAAATACATTGCATTGTGGTTTTGAAACCTACTCTGACATAGAAGGTGCATGCCACATCTCTGTCAAAGCACCAAAAACTTAGAAATTAAAAGCTTTATGCATCTGTAAATAAAGTCTTTAATATATCTGCTGAAGGAACGAGGGATTTTGGAAAGAACTTTCATTGGTATTGTACACAAGGCAATTCTGAAATGGCATCTCCAGCTGAGTTCATTCTCCTAGTGCACAGGAGGTTTTCTATGCCTCATTCTCTGGAACATTGTGCTGCACCTCTCTCTTTTAAAATAAGATTTAAAGAGTCAATTAAATAAATCCACCAGCTCCCTGTGAGGTGTTAAATCATTTGCTGGCAGACTCAAATACAACAGTGACTGAAAAAGCAACAAAATGAAGCAAGCACCCTTCACACACTTCCCCACTTGTAGCATCTCTCTGGGTCATTCTACTATGGGTCTGTAGTTTAATTTTATAGAGAAACTCTAGGACCATTTCTCAGATGTCAGGTAAAACACACAGCCTACCTCCCCTGATTATTTTCTCTGGCCCTTTCACTTCCTCCTACTGAGATAATGAATTATATCATATAAAACACCAGAGGGTAAGTTCAGGAGAACCTAGAAATCCTGACACTGCTTTGAAAGCAAACAGGATGAGAAACTGTTCTCTAAACCTTCCCCCTCCTCTTGTTACCAGTGCCTAGGAACATGGGAGTAATTTCTGGAATTATAGCAATGAAATTTATGCTGATATTGAGAGGAAGAACCTTAGACCCCCATTGTCTGGCTGCAGCCCTCTGCAGTAAGTCAACAACAGGCCTGGGGAATGATGCTGGGTTTCCTGCTAAGCTAGGTTTCCCTCCTAAGCTTGGGATCTTTATTTATTTTTATTTTTTAGAAGTAGTTTTTAATAGGAAAAAAAAAATATTTAAAAATCTTGGCACTCAAAAGAGCAAAGTCTGGCAATGAACCAGGCAAACTACAGCAGCATTAACCCCTTCTGTGCTGGCAGGCATCCTTCCCAGGTAACCTAGTGGAATAGAAAAAGGATATCATCAAGTGTAAACTGGGAGAAAGGAAAGGCCACACTTGGCTGCAAGCTACTGTCACATCTGGCAAGGTATAGCAGAAATATTAACTGACTTCTATGAATGATGGCAGCCTCTTCTCACTAGTGAATAGCAGTTAAATTTAAGAAATGCATGTCTAGAAGAAAGGGTGGGAACAGCAGAGGAAAAGGCAAAAGGCAGTGAAAGCAAGACAGGCTGTTTAACATCTCCACACTGTATTTTGCTGAGGTTAGCTCTAGAGAAGGTGTCAAAGCTGTAAGCAAAATAAGTATGTGCACTGAGCTCCATTTTCCCCCACAGGCACTTAAGCAGCAATTTAAAAAGAAGCTGTGAAATAAGATCCTCATTACTTCCTGCAGTTTTAAGAGCTTAGACTAGTGCAGATACTCAGCACTCCTGAGTCAGCAAAGCTGGCAGTGGCTTCAACAAGCAGGTATAGTGGAAAGAATATTTAGGGCTCTTTTCAATTTAAGTTTCTGAATCACTAAAGATCCTGCTTTCAGGCTGATCACTGGCATACATATTTTGGCAGTTTTGCCTTGTTTTGGCTGGTGAGAAGAATGTTCAGAGCCTTGCACAATTGCTTGGCTGTGTGAGTTATGACCAGATGAAACCTCCATGAGATTCAGGGAGGGGAACTGCACCAGTCAGCAGGAGTGAGGGAGGAACAGTAGTTAAAACAATCCCTGTTAATAACATCAGCTGCAAATCTCAGTGTCTGCTGCTTGCCAAAGCACTGGCTTCAAGTTCCAACCTGTAGTACTCCTTCCACTCCACAAGCTGTCAACCAAAGATAGGAAGATAAACCTCTCCAGATGAAATCTGTTTAACTTCATGCTTAAACTACACAACAGACTGACCTTAGACAGAAGAACTGGCACAGAAACTCCTCTGAGGGAACACTGAGGGGACAGGGCTGCACCTCCACTGAAACCAACATCAAACAAAATCTCATTCAGTGCATTAGAATTGATTTAGAAGAAACTGATGACATTCCAATGGCATCTGTGCCTGTGGCATTGCCATTTCTTTTGGAAGCTATTTTAAACTTCAGAATGGATATAGACCCATGTATGTGTGTCTCAACATGATGCTGGTGCCATTCCAGTGAAGTCAAGCCACTGATGGTGGAGTCTGGGCCATATCCAATCCATATGACAATCTTTCCACTGAACTCCACTCTTCCTAGCACAGCCCAGCCCTGCACTCTGATGTACAACAGCAGCTACAGTCACACTGCTCTGTCCCCTGTGTGACTTACTGCACAGCTTGATGCTGATGTTACTTAACTGAAGATACTGAGACCAACCACTCTGTCCACTGTGCAAACACCAGGATTACTGAGAATCCTCAGGAAAAACAAAACACAACCCCCCCCCAACCAAAAATAAACTCCCCAGTTGCTAAACCAACATGTAGTTTATTCATATGAACTCTCTGCATAAATGAAAAGAAATAACAAGAATAAATCCCTAACACACATAAAGAGATGGAGTGGATTTTAGCAGAGAATAAACAGTTTAAAGATGTTTTAAAGATGTTTTTGTTGTTATTAATCATATTAGACTCTCTCCCATGTACACCCAAGTTTTGATCACTGAGTGCCCACTTTCACAGCTGTTCAAAACTGAGTAACATCTTTGCCCTTCTCTTGGTGCTTATGTACAATCCCAGTACTTGCAGCTAGTGCTTTCTTACTCTAAGTAACCACTGATGTCTAAATAAATTATTCAGAGTCTAAATAAATGGGCCTGTATTAATTAGATCTTTGGACCAAGTACAATTTCTCATTTCTTCCTTGACTGCCATAGATCTTCTGGTAAAATAAACCAAAGCTGGGCATTAGTCTGCAGCATTTCTCTGGCACATTTCAAGAGGAGACAAACTCTTAACTCTGAAATAGAAGCCAATGCCAGCAAAACTTCTGAAGTTGCAAAACTTCCCCTTTGCTGGTTAAATCTGCACTTACTGGCTCCTGGGAAGACTAAAAAGAAATCTAATCTAAAAGGGGATCTACTTCCCAAACATGTGAATACAGCCAAAAGCCTGTGCTGTGGGTTCCAAAGGACAAAGAGTTTTGAGTCATCAGATCTGCAGTGGGCATGTCTCCATCTCTGTGGTCACAGGAATCTGTGACATTTCATTTGCAGAAAAATTCCATCAAGCCTTTGCAAGCATTAGTGGAAAAGCCTTCAACTCACAGTGACCTAAAAAAATGGAGGAGTTCATTTTTGTTGATGTAACATCCAAGTAGCCTGGTTTCTGATACTAGAAAAAGCATTCCTAGATATACACAATGGCATAAATCTCCATTTATACTAGAGTCAGTCAAATCCAAGGCAAGAAGAAGTTCTTTGCACCTTCTTACCCTATAGAGAACTAAGCCAACTTTGAATTTTGCAGATTCAGACCCAAATTCTCTGTTGGGTTGAACAGTTCTGGGATCCCTGGAAACCTCACACCCAACCAGGGCAACAGGGCTGCATTTTTTATGACTATGCAGGAGCTCAGCCCAGAGAAGTGCCAGGTGCTGATCTTGTGTTAAGTCATTTACTCACATTCTTTAGAAGCAGATGAGCAATTTCACTGTCAGTGTCACTTTTCAGGTGCAGTATTCTTCAGGAATTGGCCTCAGGCACTAGCAATGCACTGGTCTGTACATCACAGCTGCAAGTCCAGGCTACAAACAACTGATCAACCAAACAGTGCAGAAAGTGATTCCATGCCCATTGAACCACTGGCTAAATCTTCCTTGTACATTATATAACAACAAGACAAATATTTATCTGCATTTCTCATCTTTTATCTGCAAAGGCACTGGAATCCTAATTATTCTATTGTGTGAGAGAAAAATAAATAGAAAACTCACATTCATTAAGCTGTTACTAAAAGATAATGCCACCAAACATGCCTTTCTGTCTTAAAGGCTCCTAACAATGCACTTCAAGCTACCTGCAACCTGCTTTGGTTTCCATCAAAGACAACACAAAGCACTAAAGACCTCCAGTGACTGCAATCCCATGTCCTAGGATACCTCTGCCAGGTCTCCCCTCTACTGTGACAGGTCTGAAATGAGCAAGACTCCATCCAAACCTGCACTGGCCGAGCTCTGCCGAGTGTGTGGGTCTAGCAGGAGTCCACTCCCGGGGAACTCTGCAGGACACGGGCCAGGAACAGGGCACAATGGCTGGAAGGGGAAAGGGACATTTCAAGTGACATTTCCAAGAAAGCAGCTGGACTAGACTACGGAAAACACCGGGGGTGGTTCACGGGGGTTCACGGATACTCTGTGTTCATACCCTGCCCGCCAGAGAGTTACCTTGAGGAAAACACTTGCCCTTCCCTGAGCCACTCCTTGCACAGGAACAGTTATCACTGGAAATTGATCGAAGTCGTTAGGTGATTAAGGCTTTCCTCCCACAGACAGGCGCTTTTAAGATCGAGCTCTTAAACCACGGAGTTTGATCAGCAAAATGACACAATGGGAGTCTTTTCATCGTACTACAGGTTGTAGCTCCAACCCACTGCATCTACAAGACCCTACTACTGCTTGCTTCAACCAGCGCTATGCTCATGGACCCTCCCGCTCCCAACAGCAGCCTGCAGACTTCACTCCCGGGGGCACTCAGCAGTTCCACTAACGATGCAAAGGACAAAGCCCAGCTCCCGTTAACGACGCTCCAGTAACGAGCTCCAGTAACGAGCACGGGTTCAAAACTCGGTCTGGGGCATCAACCGTGGAGCTCCGACCGGGAGCAGCCGCGGGTCCCCAAGTTAAGGCTGCGGGCGTCAGCTCAGCCTGGCAGCCCCTCCGTGCGCCGGGGAACGGAGACGTTACCAGCAGCCCTTGAACAAAGCGCGCACCATCGCTGCGTTGGCCACAAGACACCCCGTCCCGTTATCCCGTCGCCGCCGAGCACGCGTGTGCAAAGCGCGACCCGCGGAGCTCTCACCGGCACGGCCCCGCCACGCCGCGGCCGAGAGGCGGTGCAGACGGAGCCCTCCCCGCGCCGGGTCAGCGGGCACGGAGCCTGCCAGGCCGAGGTTGGGGCCGGGCCGAGCCCCGTCCCGGTCCCCACCGAGCTCCCCCTCCCCGCACGCCGGTCCCCGGTCCCCGCCACTCACCGGCCTCCGCGCGGGCGCCTCGCGCCGCTCGGTACCCANAGGGGGGGTTGACACGCGACGCGCGGAGCCTCCGCCGCGGGAACACGCGGTAAATACCCGGCGGGAGCTCGGCTCCTTCTGCTGCCCTTGCGCCGCGGGAAGGCTGCGCCAGCGCCCGGGCGGCCCCGGCATCCCCGCTGCTCTGCTGCCCACGGAACCTCACAGACTCACCTGAAGGTCGCGGGCAGCTCCGCGGACCGGCTCCCGAACACAACCGCCCGGGAAAACACTGAGCTTGACCTCAGATGTCTGCGTTGAGCACATTGCCTGCGGGGTCTGGGGCATGGGGCGAGATGTCTTCACGCAGTCACACAACACCAGCTTGGAAGGACCTCAAGGACGGTCCGGTCCAACCTTTCCTGGCAAAAGCCCAGGCCAGACAAGAGTGTCCAGGTGACTCTTAAAAGCGTCCAGTGCTGGGGACTCCATCACTTCCCTGAGGAGATCATTCCAATGGCTGATTGTTCTTAACTGTGAAACGTTCTCCTGTGTCCATTCTGAATCTCCCAGGAGTGACTTGCACCCATCACCCCTGGTCTTTTCCATGTGGCTCCTTGCAGAAAGGGAGTCTCCACCTTCTCTGCAGCCACCCTTTCACCACTGGAACATGGTGATAAGGTCTCCCCTTGGCTCTTGTTTCCCAAGGCTGAACAAAGCCAGTCCTCTCAGCCTTTCCTCATGTAGCAACTTCCCAGACCTTGGATCATCTCTGTGGCCCTTCTCTGGCCTGTCTACATCTTTTTTGTATAGCAGGGGCCAAAACTGCACATGGTGTTCCAGATGTGGCCTGACCACCTCCTCACCATACATACTTTGCATAACATCTCTCATAGCTGTGGGATGACTGTGAGGGTCTGAAAGATTTTGCCATTGAGGACATTGCAGACTTTGAGCAGTCTCTGCCTTTCCAACCCCTCCCCTCTGACACATTTTCTAAAACTTGGTCAAAATTCCCATCTGGAGCTGTTTTCTACTGCAGATGTTTACACAAATATCTCCAGGAATGACAGAATCTTGATAGCCTTAAGCAGTGTCACCTTCACATTGTAAAGTTTCTTTCTTCTTGCATTTAGCTGGATGAAGAGCACAGCTGGAAAGTGAGAAGATGCCACTGGAAACTAAACAGAAATATTACAGAGATGGAAATAAAAACAATAAAAAAAGGAACTCCAGCAGAAAACCAGTCTACGCTTTTGATCTGAGGACTAGATGTAATTCAGGGCATTCCCAGGTCAGGTGCCTGCTCTGCAACTGGAACAGACCCACCCTAACAACAGGTTAATATCACCCCTGCTGTCAGCACTGGGACCAGTTTGACCCTCCCAGTTTAGGGAGGGGTGCCAGGTTTTTGGCACAGACGGGTACTAGTTGGTAAAAGAAAAATGCAATTACAGCATCTCATCATTATTTTTCCTTGATTGTAAGTTAAATTATTACTGATGGGGGGAGAGAAAAACAAAAGAAAACCAAACCAGAAGCAGCAGAAACCCCCATATTACCCCAACTGGGAGAACCAGGCAGCTATGACAGAGCTTGGACTGATATAATGTCATTTTCCTCCAGAAGGCTTGAATTCTTTGTGTCCTTTTAAGGCACATTTGATCTTGCTTTTTAGATTCTTTACCTAGAGAAGTCTACAGATTCCAAGGCAGAAATTTCTCTCTGGGGCTGCCTCTTGATGGCACCAGCTGTTTGTGATGCAGCCCTGAACTGAGGGTTGAGTTAATTACTGAATTCCCTGCAATTCTCAGCTGGGAGTCACAACCCAGACCTCAGGCTGGACAGTGAAGCTCTAACTGGCCAGAGGTTACATTTCTCACTGGGTCTCAGTAAGCTCAAAGACCAACAAACATCATCTCTGCTTCAGAAACCCTGGGGCCTTGCAGGCCAAATGAAGGGCAGCAGGAGTTTCAGGTGCCCAGCAGCTCTGGGATCTGCTCACAAGCAATGCCAATTGGGCACCAGTTGCTTTGCAGACTTCTGAAAACTTTCTTGCAGTCATAGTTTGCATTGTAATTGTCAGTGAGGTAAATCAGAGAAAATCATTCCTGTTGAGGTCTTCCAAAGGAACAACGAGAGAATGTGAGATCAAAAACCTCACTGGTACCCAGCCAGGTAAAGTGTGTCATGGGCAGCCTATGCAAGGCAGCCTTTGTTTAGAAGCATTAAATATGCTCTAAAAGATTCATTAAATAGACCAGACAAGTTGCTAAGTGGAAACAGAGCAGCAAGAAGAATGTTGAGGTGCAGTTTGAGCTAATTTTGCTTCATCTCTAAAAGATTTATGCTGCTTATCAAAAAACCCAACCAAACCAGTAGGAATATTTTCAAACTGTCCTACTCTGATTTTCAAGGAGATGAAAGTCATGAGAGCCCACGTTTCCTTCAATTAATAACAAAAAAGCATTCTATTAGAAGTGCTTTATCAGCCCATCTCACAGATGCTGTTAACAGAGTGGTTTCAAGGAGAAAACTTCTTGCCTAAAGGAGAGGAAAACGTGTGTGGGAGCATAGCTAATGCTTGTGGTATTTAGCTGCAGCTGGGGCCAACTCCATTCTGAGTGAAACCTCAGTTCCATCTAAAGCAATTGCCAAGTAAACTTGCTAGCAAGAAATGTGTAACAAAGGCTTCATAAATTTAGATTATTCTTACTGTTGTATCAATTTTAATTATGACAATTTATTTCTAGATATCTGGGGTTTTTTTCTTAAATGCATTCTGAGGCATATTTTTTATATGCAAGGTAAAAAAACCTTGAAATTGGGCAACTGTAACTTGCAGCACCAGTGCTCATGTGGCAGGTAAGTTGAAATTCTATAAATCTTGGCAATGTTTTCTGGCCCTTTTTTATCTAAGAATGAACTTGGATGGTTTCTCTAGGGTACTAGGCATAAACAAGAGCTTCTTTTTTCCCCTCTCTTCAGAGTCTGGTTCACAGTCAAATTAAAAGTTGAGGTTGTTCTGGAGTCTTGAGGTTTGGGGTTTTTTTGTCTATAAAATGTATTGAAAATAATAAAAGAAAAATCTTCCTACAGATTTTTTTTCCTACATCTACTGATCTAATATGAACACAATGAAGTGTAAGAGTGATGCCTACACTGAGCAGAATTAACTGCTATCCAGGTGATACAGCCTCTAGTTTGAGTAATTCTAAAGTTTCAGAGATTTATCCCATATCCTAAATGGGGTCAAAACGCAGACCTATTATTACCAAATACAAATCGATTCAGATCAATGAAACAACGAGTTTTTCTAGTTCTACAGCAGGTGGAAGCAAAAATCAGTGTATACCACAAAAGGACATATCAAGTGATCAAGAAAAGAAGGATCTTCCTAAATCTGACAGCAGGTGGAACCAAACACCCGACCTTGCAAAACCCAACGCGTTTAAGCATCTTGGAGCTGAGAAGCGAGGTTTTGAATGTAACCCAAAAGGCAAAACTCTTTATCAGTAGACCCACTGGCCCACAGAGTTAACACTGAAAATTATTAATAGAAATGCTCTGCTTTCGATTTAACTAAATGTCTCAAGGATAGGTTTGGCAAAAGATGCCTTTGGCCCCTAAAGCAGTAACCTGAACCACCTGCCAAGCTACAGAGCAAGACCATCTTTGGTCCAGTGGAGTGGTGGCATTAACTGGACACTGTTTTGGGTGCTGTTTGAAGGACAGTGAGGACACAGTTTGCAGAGAGCTGCTCAGACCCAAACCACCACTTGTGCTTTCTCTGATACCAAGGAATAGCTGACACCAGCTGCACTTTGCTGCCTTTAACCCTGTGGAAGAAGAACACCTTATTATGTACATCGTTAGTACTTCTTTCAACTTATTTTTTAATACAAGATGTCCATTGAAAATAAACCAGAATAAAAAGCCCACCACTGGACTTTTTCATGTTATAATAGTACCTTGTGTCCACGGCTTCTGTGGCTTTTGGGGGCCAGGGAGGCATTACCTTAATGGGGAAAAAAACCCAGAAATCTGTTATTTTCCTTCTTTTTTTCCTACTTTGAGTTCGGCACGATGGCTAGACAGCATTCGAAAAGATACTGCCCCGCCAGAAAGCGAAGATGGGCCCTGCAGAGGAGCAAGAGCGGGGAGGGTCCAGAGCAGCAGCTTCCACAGGGCTCTACCGCACCTCACACATTCTTTTTGCTACAATTTCTGTGACACCCTGTGCCACGGAGCCGCCGCTCCCGCGGCCTCACCCGCCCTGCTGCAGCCTCGCCGGGAATAGCGGCCGAGCGCCCTCCGCGGAGTCTCCCCCGCCCCGGGCCTCATGCTCGCCCGCCACCGCCGGCCTCACACCACCACCTACCGCCCAGGCGGGCGAAAAACCGCTGTGTGGAGCTCCGCGGCTTAAGAGCAGCAGCTGCTCCCGCCTCTCGGCCGCCGCGTCCCGCCCCCAGCCACCCCCCCTCAGGGCCGGGCCGGCTCCTCCCTCCCGCCGCCGCATCGCGCCCCAGAGCCGGCGGCGCCGGAGAGCGGCCGAGCGCGATGGCCCGTGAGGAGGTGGCGGCGGCGGCGGCGGCGGCTGGGGACGAGGCGGCGGCCGAGGGGGGCGGCCTGTTGCTGGAGATCGTGAGCTCGCCGCTCAACCTGAGCCTGCTGGGCCTCTGCCTCTTCCTGCTCTACCAGATCCTGCGGGGCGAGCGGCCCGCGGCGCCGGCGGGAGAGGCGGACCCGCCGCCCCTGCCCAAGATGAAGCGCCGCGACTTCACGCTGGCCCAGCTGCGGCCCTACGACGGCGTGCGGGACCCCCGCATCCTCATGGCCATCAACGGCAAAGTCTTCGACGTGACCCGCGCCAGGAAGTTCTACGGGCCCGGTGAGGGCCGGGGCGGGCGGGGTCCGGCGGCGCGATGAACCCGGGGCGGGCCCTCAGCGGGAACCTCCGGCTCTTTGTGACTGGGATGCGGCCCCGTGCCCGCTCACCGGAGGGATCCAGGGGGGACCTCGACGGCTTGGGCCGGGCCCCCCGCGGCCGGGCGCGACCCCTGCTCGGTCTCCGGGCGAGGGGAGGCTCAGGCCCGGCCGCGGGGTTGGCGCTGGGACGTTGCGGAGTTCGCTGCCTGCGGCTTGCGGGGATCAGCGTGCGGGGCGCCGCGTTAATGCCTGACCCGCCTCCCGGCTCGGCTAAGCCGCCCGTGCCCTCTCGCCCCGGCTCGCGGTGCGGAGATCGGGGAAGGATTCGGCTCTGCTGGAGCCGGGAGGGGTGTGCGCGGCTTGGCCGGGCACTGATCGCGCAGCCCGGGCGGGAGAGGCGGCGGGCGGGGTTAGCGCGGCTGCTGGGCCCCGGTGTTGTGAAAACTCCGGCTCTGCCGACCTGCGTTGCTTCACTCTTTTCTTTATTTTCCCAGGGCAGGTTACACGTAACCGCAAGTACCCTAAGCCGGGCGGCTTTGCTGGCCCCGGGTGCTTGTGCTGATGCCCGGCAGCAGAAGCGAAGTGTTCTCCCGGTGTTTACATTGCATTCCCAACTTTCAGTGGACATCACTCTGTTGCATAATATTTATACTAAATATCTAGTGATTTAGATTAAACCAGCTTCTTATCAGGAGCATTGGCAGTTCAAACGTGCAAGGATTGTCTAAGCTCTGGAGAGGTTTGTAGAGCAGCTAGTGACGAGCTGGGTAAGGAGTATGTGCAACCTGGTGTAAGAGTTTAATCACCTTCATGTGTATTTACATATATCAGAGGCCTCCTGTTGAAAAGCCTGGATCTTTGGCATAACCACTCTCGAGCTGTCCAGACAGCAGGTAGTGATGAGCTGCCAGTGCTGCTCGGAGCCCAGAACAGTGCAGGAGACACCATGTATTGGAAGCATGATGAGATCATGACTTTTCATCCAAACATAAACTGGAGAGCATTGCTGAATGATGCTGGATTGTAGCTTTGCTGCAGTTGAGATGGTATGTACAGCTGAGGTAGAGGTGCAGCTTTGTATTGGTGCAAACTAAAAACCACTGGACTTCAAGGACCATGCTTTGGGTGCTGCCTTCCTTGACAGCAGTAGAAGCTGCCAGTTGTGTCTTACTTGGTGACAGCAGTGTGATCCATCACAGTGCCTGGCTAGTCTTGTTTTCATTTTAGTAAGATTATTTTGATGAACTTGGGAACAAGTCCACTCTGGGAGGTGTGGAAGATGGCATGCTCTCTGCAGTAACCAGAGTTCACATCTAACTTATCTTTAAGCTTCCTTAAGAAGAACTTTCAATGTCTAGTTACAACATGTGGTATCTCCATTTCCAGCTTGTCATGCAAGCAGGTTAATTATTAATGCAGTTCAGCAAGAGTCTTGATAAGTTATCTCTGATCTGCTGTGAGTTGCATGTTCTGATCATTTGAGTTCATCTTGCACTTTGAAAGTTTTAATAGATGCTTCTTCCAAGTTGCTAATTTCTGGGATCTTCACCACATTTTCTGTCATCATCCGTTCAGCTCTTTAAGTCGGGAGAAAACTTCCATTTCATCTCAGACTCACAAATCCTTCCTCTGTTCCTCTGAGGATGTGCTTCCCAGTTTGTAGGCTTATTCTTACCCTGTTTGTATGTGCCAGCCACTGCTGTGTGGTTCCTTGTCCTGATGTTTCAGCAAACCCTCTCTCCTCATGATCTGTTTCTTGTCCTCTTCCTGCGTTTTCCTTTTTCACCAAGTAGAATAAAACTTCAAAACATTTCAGAAGTTTGAGGCACCTCTGACCCCACAGGTCAGGGAAGGAACTCAGGATGTTTCAGTGAGGGGCCTCTGCAGATCACACAGCACCTGTCAGCTCTGTAATAATGCTGCTCATCTTTTTCTTTTAAAGAGGGCCCGTATGGGATTTTTGCTGGAAGAGATGCATCCCGAGGCCTTGCCACTTTCTGCCTGGATAAGGAGGCTCTGAGGGATGACTATGATGACCTCTCTGATCTCAACGCTACACAGCAGGAGACCTTGAGGGACTGGGAGTCACAATTCACTTGTAAGCAATTTTAAACCTATTTAACAGAAGTAGCTAACTAGTGGGTGATAAAGGAAGCAATGGTTAAGAGGCTGCTACCAGCAGGAAGCATCAGCCTGGAAACTAGATAACTCAGTTTATTAAGTGCTACTAGAATTACTGTTACACAAAAGAATTAAGAGAATTGCCAGGTTTTCCTTCTGTGTTCTCCCTCCCCCTGCTCCTTACAGAACAGCAGGTGAGATGGAAGCACTGCCATAGGGTAAGATCTGTAAGGCCACCCAAAAAGTTGACATGAATTGGAAATTAAGAGCATGTTTTTCATACAGTTAAGATGCTGTCTACAGACACAATTAGATATTAATGCTCTGAAAAGTGCTTATGTCCCATTTAGCTTCTCAGAAATAAGAATAACATTTGAATTATTACTTCTTGAGGGTTTTGAGTTTTGAAGACTGTTTAAACTAGACTTTATCCCCTTAGAATTCTTGATAAAACTTTTTTTTACTCTAAAGTTACTCTGCATGGCCTTGCTGAGGCCTTTATCAGATTCATGGACACTATGCAGCTGACTTTCTCCTCCAGAAGGTCAGGAATGGGCAAATGCCACCTCTGTGCTTGCAGGCAGCCTGGTCATTACCACACTAATGCTGAGGCAACTTGCACATCTGAGATGTTCTAAAATGAGCAGAAGGCAGTCACTTCATAGCTGCCTTGTTTTCCTATGAATTAGAAGTTTAAAACAGGAGATTCCAAGTGTTCTGTGCCACCTTGCTGCTCAAAAAGGAGAACTTCAAACCACAGTTTTATGGAAGTTGCTGTATCAGCCTCATGCCAGGGCATGCCCACTGCTGTGATTTGTTTTTCTTCCCTATTGTGTATCCTGTTGATTAAAATAAATGCCTCCATATTTCATTATGCCTTTTAGGCAAGTGAACACCAAACGGATTAATTTCTGCTGAGATAAGACAACAACAAAAAAGAGCTGATTGTCTAGATTAATTTATATATATGATGGACATTGCATATTAAAAAAAAAAAGTAGCCTAGTGGAAAGCAAATGGGTTTTGTTTTTAAGTCTAGTGTTCAGTAGTAGAGATTTATTCTCACTAGCTAGAAGGGAGCTCTCTCTCCTCCACATAATGTCATTAGAACATCTCAGTTCTGACCTGATGTGCCCCTACTATTTTGGCACTCTTCCTGTCTTAATCAAGACTGTTAATCACATCACACTGAAAGGCTGTTTTATGATGCTAACAAGTTTGTAGCAGAAACCAGAACTATGCCACCAAATATCTGACCTGAAGCAGTGTCTGACTCTACCTTTTCCAGAGTCAGGCATCAGGACTGACAGTGAACTGCACTCTATTACTGTGCTTCTCAGAAATGTGGCAATTAGTTGCTTTAAATTCTCAATTCATTGTAACAACATCAGTCCAAAATACCTGCAGTCAGAGGCATCTTTTTTGCTTTTCTTTGAAAGGATGAAACACCTTGCATGTTGTGCATGAGTGTACATGTGCATGTGTGTGTGTGGATAACACAAAACTATTCCAGCAGTGCCTGCTGGTTGGAGAACTAGCCTGGGGGCAAGAGGTGATCTAATCCAGGATTCCTCATGAGCTGGAGACCCTCAATTTACTCTTGTCTTTGCATTTGTTCATCTTTTGGCTTGAGCAGTAGAAGGAGAATTATAGTCAGGTTTACTTTGCACATTTCTTACTCTCACTGCAACAGTACTAGTAGTGGATTTTGGCTTTTCTCCTTTCCCCCAGTGTTTGGAGCAAGTCACTGAGAGCTGTGTTACTATAATACAGGCATTTTGTTCAGGAAACAGACATAGGAGTTTAAAAAGTTGTATCTTCAGGGTAGAATAATAACTTGGATTCTTTTTTTCCCTAGTTAAGTACCACCATGTTGGTAAGCTGCTGAAGGAAGGGGAGGAACCCACTGTATACTCTGATGAAGAAGAAAAAGATGCCCAGGATGCAAAGAAAGAGTAGAGAGTGCAGCAAGGAACAATCAGGTTTTGAAGGATAAAGGATCATTTGTAACATTCCACTTCTGGTTTACAAGTTGGAACAGTAGCAGTGCTTACAAAAGGTCCAGACTTAGAGTTTCTTTTCAAAGTTTTCCTTTTCAAATTCAGTGATAAACTACTAAAGGTCTCAGATGTCTTCCTTTAAACCTGAATAATCTGAATTATGCACAAAAAATCTCTGTGCAGAAGTAAACTGCAATAAAGGACTATTACTGTTTTTCTTCTATCACCATTTAGTGCACAGTAGGTTGAAATCCAGCTTTTCATTAACAACCTAGCACTGTGGACACAAGCACAAGAGTAACTTCACATATGCAACACAAATTCCACTAAATCATGTTTTGTTTTAGCTTCTGCAGGACCTGGGCCTTGGCTTGTAATTCCTGTGGAAAAGGGACTATATTTCCTTTCTCTGTGAAGCATCACATTGATTTGTGGTGTGATGCAGTTCAATATCATGTGAAATAATTTGGCTTTTTAAGGAGTTATATAGTGGCTTACAGATGAAACATTAACTGCTTTTAAAAAAGATACATTTTGAGAGGTTAAATCACTTTTAGATACTTAAAAAATTCATAAGGACTGATGAATACTTGATGTATTCACTCATGCATAATTATGCATGGATTCATACTCTTTTTTACTTGTAAAGTGCATCTGAGGCATTACAAGGGGTAGATACTGAGTGTAACTGGGCACCTGAAAGCCAGGTACACCAGGCAGTGTGACTTGACTACTGCTCATTCACTTCTCTGCTTGGTAGAGCTCTTATCAAATGATATTAAATGGAGCAGATCAGCTGCTAGTGATTCCTAGGCCTAAAAGAGAAGATTGCTGGTGTGGCATGATTAACAAGTGCTCTTGTACAAGCAGCTTTTACTAGCAGAAAAATGTTCCTGTGTTTTGTACTGTCCTGTACAAAATAAAATCCTGTGGTGTAAGCTGTTCTGTGTTGGGGCCTTTGTTGCTTTGGAACGTTGCCCTGGAATGGTGCAGTTGGGGCTGTGACCAGCAGTGCCATGGCTGCAGGGCCTGACCTTCCAACTGCTTTGTCCTTAACTTGCTCTCAGCTCACACCCAGGCTTCACTACCAGCTTTGTCCCTGCTCTGTGTCCTACCAGAGGGGGCTGGGAAGAATGTAAACGTGCTCCTTCATTATACAAAATACTCCTGCAGTATGTTTCAGGAATGCCAAGGAGACAACAAAAGATTTGCTGATCACTTGGAAATGTGTTTCTTCTCCAAGTGATTCTCCAGGAGTGCCTGTCTGGTATAGTCCCCCCTGTTGAGCTCTGGTTTGGCTGCCAGGCTGAGTTCTGGCAACACACCCAAGATGAGCTGATTCTTGAGTGGGAAGGTGTAAAGTCACCCAGTTACTGGGGAGAGAGAGCATTGCACAGAGGCAGCCTTCATGGACAGGCCAGCAAAATCAAGTGCCTGAGACCAGCTGTGGGGAGAAAAACTACTTCTCTTTGGTCCTAACACTGCCATGGCATTTTCTTTGCATTACCTGGAGCTTTGGATGAGGAATGTGGTTGTTGGAGAGTGGCACTGAATGAGCTACCTCAGGAAGGTCTAGAGACAAATGTAAATCATGAGCTTTGTGTTGCTACTTCATTTTTAGAGACATCCATACTCTGCAAACTACTACTAATGGTTTACCTCAGCTTGGAAATGTGCTTTGATTTGGTTAAGGCAGACAATAAAATGCTCTTGCATAACAGTGGTTCATTATTATTTACTGCAACTAACTGTGATACTTAATCCTCCCTCCACATTCCATGTTTTCTATTGTCTTTCCCCAGTGTATGGCACAGGAGGAAGACAAACCCCACACAGTTTGGCTACAGCATGTTCTAATGGAATGACTGTAAATGCCCTCTGTAGAACTTTAACAGCATATTAAACACAGAACAGGTTGGTGTTGTGCAACATAATTTGCTGTTGTGAAAACAAGAGTTAGGCATAAAAAGGCCCAAGTCATGGTTAACACTGAACTAGGCTGGGCTGTAACCTACCCTCCAGAGGACCAAACCACCTCACTAATTTAATCCATAACATATTCTGAGGAACTGAGCACTGTTTGAAGTGTTAATCTCTATGTTACAACAGGATGCCTCAAAGAACAGTAAGTAAAAGCCACACAGAATTCTGGCAGTAACATGAGCCAAAGCCTAATGTTAAGCATCTGTGCTTCTTGGGAAGGAAGCATTCCACTTTCATAAGACCAGTGCTTTTTCAGAGAAAACAAAGAGAATTTATTGTGAAAGGGGAAGCAGCAAGTCACTGCAGCAGTGCTTTCATGAAACAGGAGGCAGGGATTTGATTTTATTCTAAAGTGCTGGAGAAAAGGGGCAGGGTAGAGCTTTTTCACTCCCTGTCATTGCAACTTCATCCCTTCACCAGTGTCTGGCTGCAATGGCTAAGCAAAAAGAACTGTGCCAGGTACCTTACCAGGCTGTACATTAACCAGGTAGGTCAAAATTACTAACTGGGAGCCAAGACCACTGGCAACCTGTGTCCAAACACTCATTACACCATGGCACAAAGGTACACTTGAGCTCTAGGACAAAGCAAAACAATGGACTAACATCTCCACCCAGTCCTGGCATGCTGGCAGCTGCTTTGTAGAATTCAGATGCTCTTTTATCTGGACTTTACCTGCTCTTAATCACCTTTATTAGCTCTTAATTCATGCCATTTCAGTTTTAAAATTAAAGTTTAGCAATGAATGTTTGTCAGGAGTTACCTAAGGGGCTTTACAGAAGGTAAAGCCCTTTCTATGCATTGCCTGGAATCTTTGGATTAAGGGCTTTATACCATAATTGCTGTGTTCTTGTATCTCAAGCAGATGGACAGATGTAACAGTGGGCACTGTATTTCTGCTTTAAAAACAGCCTGTAGGGCTGTAGTGTCAGCATGGGGGGCAACCACCAGGCCCTGGATTTCCAACAACAGAGCTTAGTGCCAGCCTCACCATTGGCCAGGCTTCACCTTATTGGGTATCTCCAGTATCTAGCCATCCATCTATCCATCCTTCTCCCTACATAGCTGTCTATCTCCAATCTCTCTCTCCAATAAGTATCTCTCCAACATCTTGCTCCAGTCTCTCTCCAGTATCTCTATCTACAATAACTATCACCAATACCAATGCATCTTGTCACCTATTCAGTGTTCCAACTGTCCAAACATTCTGTAACTTCCTACTTGAGGTGTGACAGTGATTCCTACAACTACTGAAATTTAATCTTTAAAGCTATGTATTTTTAGGATTTAAAGCTGTTACATGTATCTTTAAGGCTTAGCCTTCAGGATAATAAAATTATACTGAACAAACCAGCATCTGAAAGGATGGGGCTGGAGTTATGTTTGTCAACAGGAAAAGTCAGGTATTAATATTAAAACTCCTGAGAACAAGCCCTGAATAATGTCACCTGTAAACAAAAAGGAAACCCAGAAGTTCTTTTCAGTTCTTCAGTGTGGTGATTACAATGGTGCCTCACTTTTTAAAGGT
Organism: Ceyx cyanopectus; assembly: GCA_013401355.1. Classification (NCBI taxonomy): domain Eukaryota; kingdom Metazoa; phylum Chordata; class Aves; order Coraciiformes; family Alcedinidae; genus Ceyx; species Ceyx cyanopectus. The sequence continues at coordinate 195,156 of VYZU01072872.1, forward strand.
TTCATTTCTGTTTTACATGGAATGAAGACTGGGAGATAGAGGATTTGCTTTATCCTTGTCAATCAAGATAGGTGAACGCAAGAAGCAACTACAGAACTGATGTATTTATTGTGACAACATGATTGATAAAACACTGGAAATCTACACCAAAGGAAATCTTTAGTTCCCAGTCCCCCAGAAGAACAAAAAGAAACCCTTCCTCACCTGTAATCAAAAGGCCTGTCTCATGGGAAATGGGTGCTCATGGACACAAAACTGTCTGCAGATGGACAGAGGGGGAAGTTTTGTCATCTTTAATCCACAAATATTGCATAGATAGAAAACACCCTTGGTATGTCACATCAGTGCAACTGAAACATTTTACAGTCAACAAATACAACAGCTGATCTTCAGTAGAACTGTATAAAATACTAAAAAGGAGAGTTGAGGGGCATAAATGTTCTCCAAAATAGTCAGAAAATATTTTTGTCAAGAAAATAAGGTATTTTTAGATAAAAGTAATAGATCAACAGTACTTTGAGTAGCAACCATTTGTCATTTATGACCCTGAAAAGGCACTCAACATCTGAACAAGTGAACAGAGACTGATAAAACCTGGCTTGGAAGCCTGTAGGAATCACCAGCATTGAACACTGGGGGAACCTATCTACCATCAACAATTACAATTGGGTTTTTTACTACTATTTATTAGAGCAAAAGTTACAAACATGGGTAAGGTTCTATGTCATGAGGTAACATCACAACAACTTGGTATATTGACATGTAATAAATAAAGCATACTAAAATGAAAGCTGAAATAATCAGTGTATTGAACTTAGAACTGGGCTTCTACATCTTGCTAAGGGACTTTGCCCAAAAGCAACTGTGGCTGTCTTCTAAATACAGCCAGCTGAATAAATGTGGGTAGAATTTAAGCTCCTAGACTGCATTTTCACATTTTTACCTACATGCAGCACACGTCTGACAACATTTCACAATTTCTCTGGAAATTATTTGTAAGCAAACTCATACTAAATAGCTATCTCACTACATGTGCCTTCAAAGTGAACCAATTTCCAACCTGCCTATCCACGGGGCCTGCCAGCACACTGAGAAGTGCTGCCCTTCCACTAACACTCAGAGCTGGGCTTAGACCATCACTCTGACTTCTGGAAGCAGTAAATCCAGCACAAGTTCAGTGAAATCCTTCCTCCCAAAGACCAGCAAATTTTCAGAAACACCTCCAGAATTATGAAAACAAGCATTTTCCCAGTGTGGGTTGGTTTGTTTTTTCATATTTGGAAATCTCACTTTCCACAATTGAGTGTAAATGTCCCCCACACCTTCCAGTTGCATCATCATGAGGAGGCACTTCATATGCTTGTTCTATGATTTACATAGCTATGTATTTTCCAATAATTTATTACTAAATACTGTAACTCTGATATTTACACAGTTCCCTACATTTAATCAAAGCATAACACTCTGAGATCTCAATTTGTATCTTTTCAAATTCTTAGCAACTGGTCCATGACAGTTTATCTGGCCCTGGGAAAAGTTCTCTGTTATGCAAAGGCTAACACTGATTCTTGTTTCATGGCTACTACACCAGTTAGATTTCTGAACCAAAGGAAATACCTAAGGAAATAAACCACCCAGTATTTAATATACCTTTTAATGGTCAAAGGGCCTTCTTCTCCCATCTCTATATAGAAAATTAAGAGCTATAATACAGTAGCTGTTCAACATCCTCTTCTGGGCTCTGCTCCACAGAAAGTATCTGAGCAGGGGTTTGTCTGAATTATCTCAAGAGGAAATAGAGGGCATCCTCTGCCATCTGCATCCATCTCTCTTCTTAACAATTTCCTCTCATCTCCTGTAGGTAAGTACATAGAAAAGTTACTTGAAATCAGTTTGTTGGGGTAGGGAGAGAGAGGACACAGGGAGCAAGCACAATAAACTGTGAAAGGGCTGTGAGTAACAATAAACAGAAACACAGCAATCCCATATGGAGATCAGGTGACTACTCACCAACTTCAGACAGTAATTCCCATCCAGATGCACCACAAATCAAGTGGCCTGAGGATGTTTTAGCTGTCTAAAGCATGCTGAGTTGTTAGCATGCTTGTGGTTGTTAACAGAAGAAACACTTCTCTTCTAATGCCCATGACATACTTTGCTACCCAATCAAGTAGACAAATGCTACTCCTCAACTGTAGCTGCACATCGTGTTTGAGCCAAACTAAACAAACCTTTAACTGCAGAGAAGGTGCTCTGCTCTTATGCCATGTTTCAAAACTCTTTAAAAAGCACTTGACATTCATCACTGCAAGCACTATGGCAACTAACCTCACCTGCCAGAGACCTGTCAAATGCAGCCACCCTAGTTCTGGGGTACCCCTTTCTCACCTGTCCTCTGGAAGGTCTCCTTAAGGGGTGAGCCATCATGAGGAGTAACATCTGGTGCTGCCACGGTGCTGTGAAGTGTCTTTTTGTGGAACATTTTCTTACATTTTCTTTGTATCTTTCTGAGAGACTCCAGTTGCATGCAGCTGTCTGTCTCTGAAAAGCCACACTCCTCACTCAGCAGGTGAGAAGAAAGCTTTTTTCGTTTTTTCTTCACTTTGCGAGCCTTCCTCTCCTCCTCTCGGGATTGTCTCTCCCTTCTCTGTCCTTCACATCTCAATTTACTGCTCGACCTCTTGCATGACTTTTTAAGCTTATGTTCACACTGCTTAGCATCCTCGTGGACAGAATTAGAACAGAAGCTACATTTGCTGGTTTCCTTCTCTCGACCTTCCAGAGTTCCATTTTTAAGGTAAACCAGTAATTTTCCTTCCCCAGCTCTCGCAGACAAACACCTTTTATTACAATTGCTGCAAGTTCCTTCACACCTTCTTTCTGTTCTCTGCGTTGAGCTGAAGTACTCAGAATCACTGAGCTCTTCCAACAAATCCTTCCATCTGCAAGCAGATCTGCATGTTTTGTATGGTATGGTACCACCATCTTCTTGCTGGAACTCCTCCTCACCATGCCTAACAGCAGCACAATCCAAAGAACGAGTGGGTCCAGCATGGTGTAAATCAGCAGCAGTCAGAGAGTCATTCCCCTGCACTTGCAGCTTTTTTACAAGGCTACCCTCACAGGCCTTGCTTTCTAACCCTGTGTCTGTTGACTCCCCCAGGGTGATCACCACTCTGTAATTATCCCTGCTGTGACAGTTTCTCTCCTCGAGGTTTTGCACAGGACTCTCTCCCCTGAAGCGCTGACCGCGTTTGTCACTCAGGCTGCCCTCACAACCATTCCCATCATCAGACACCACCCTCTTCCACTGGGACTTGTCTGCAGTGCTTCCTGGCTCTAAGCAAACACGGGCATAGCCTGGTGTCTGGTAGTAGTTCAGTAAATAATGGATGAATTCATCAGTGTCATAAACCTTCTGCTTTTTGCAAGAGCCTTCGAGAGGCGCCGCGGGGGCGCGAGCCACGGCCACTGCTGGGATGAACCCTCCATCCAGGGACTCGATGACCCTGTGCTCCTGGGTAACTGTCACCAGCAAAGACCCCCAGCCAGGGGGGCTGCACACAGCCCTCTCAGAGCTCTGGGCTGCCCAGGGGTCATTGAAAATCGTCCTGACTATCTGACAGTGGGAGTTACTCACATCTCCCTCCTCCCTACGTAAGCTGCCACCTCTTAGGCGCCTAAAGGCTTCCTTAGGTTCCAACTCTTTGTGTGGATGGTAATGGAAGTTCCTTGGCTCCTGATGGGTGTCCTTTAATGCTCTTTGAGAAAAGGAATCATCCTTCTTTATGCCCAAGGAAGGATCCACTTTTTGACTTGCCAACTGTGCAAAATCCTTCAAATAAAAAAAAAATAAAAATCAAGAATATTGTTATGCACATTTATTGAGCACTATAAAGAGGGTTAAACTGCAAACTCACAAGCAAGCAGTCAGAAGAATTATACAGGTGAGGGCTAAACCTGGCTTTGCAGAACTCAATCACACAATCTTGCAGTCCCTAAGTAGGAACTACAGATATTTCATCATCTCAGAAAGCTGAATTCTTCATTAAATAAGAGTGGTCTTTGCAACCAATTAATATATTTCACTGCATAAGAAATATTTATTCTGCTTAAGAAATATTTATTCTTTGTTTGCTGACAGCATCACCACAACTAGTGTTGCAGGAAACAGTACAATTAGTACACTTTTGTAGATCAAATACGTTTATTTAAAATAAAAAGCTTTGTTATACATTGGTTTAAGTGGGTCCAAATACAATCAATCTAAAGCTTTCCAAGTGGTGAAACCAATAGAAGTCTAACACATCACCTTCATAACTAAGGTGGCCAATGTCAGATATCATGAGCCCTACAAGTCATGCAAAATGGCACAGGTAGCCATTCAAGTCACTCAGCTCTTAGTAAATTAGAGTCCTTTAGAAATAACATTAAGGATTGGGGAAAACATACACTTGTCAAAAGCTGCAAGCAAATTTTTACTTAGCAAATAGCAAAGGCAAAGCCATGTTAGCACCCCTGACAAATTAAAACCTCATTTCCATTTAAAACTCTTTTTTTTTTTTAGCCCAAAGCACTAAAATAATTTAAAAATAATATTTTAAAATAATTTTAGCAGTCCTCTGCTGGCTTTCTCAAGACAGTAGCTGAATCAAACTGAAATAAAATTGATAGCTTAGTGTTGGCCACAAAAATGAGGCTACTAGAAATACAACTGGCATCACCCGTACCAATTGAATTCTGTCACTTGCAGACCTGAGACCAAAACAAGCAGAGATGGCATCATTTGTGTCCTCAACCCAAAACTCATTTGCAAAGCTGGATCAAGTCCAATGGAGCTGATACAGCCCTTCCAGCCCTATTTTTACTCAATAATGACAAAAACTCAAACAAACATCAAAGACAAAGCTTCTGGGTGGAAACCTTTGCTCTCAGGGCAAGGCTGAGAGCAGACTGTCACAAGGCCTTGGGCTTTCTCAGTGCTCAGTCAGTCCCAAGGTCTTCTTCTGAACAGCACCAAGACATCAAATGTCTAGAGAATTATTCAAGCTCTAAAATAGCCTTCAAAATTTAAAATATGTTTTAAAATAGTCTTACTTTCACACGGTTTAACAGCACTGTAAGCAGTCTGACAGACTCCACTCTTCTCTGAGCTAGCAGGGATTTCCTTTCTTCCCATTCAGGCATATTCTCTGGCCACTGCTGTTCTTCAGCTGGTACCTTCTGCTGCTTTGGGGGATGTTTCTCATCTCCATCTATCTGCCTCTCTTCTCTCCAGCTTAGCTTTCTTTTTTCTCTCTTGAACTTCTTTTCATCACCACGTCTTTTTCTAGGTAATTATCAACACGGGACAATTTAGATGACACTTGGTTTACATCTGGAATCCTGAGGAATTGGATGCAAGTCTTTGAAGTGCTAATAATAAGCAACCAGTCACCAAGAACCTGCATGTGGCTAACAAGAAATCTTGTTTGTTAGAGCAGCATGCTGAAAAACCCACTGAGATATTACAAGACCAACACTGGGGTGTCTCTGTTACTGCTGGGCAGGGATCACAGAGTCAGGGCCTTGTCTGCTCCTCACCCCACCAGCCAGGGGGTGCAGGAGCAGTTGGGAGGAGACAAAACTGGGACAGCTGACCCCAGCTGAGCAGAGGGGTATCCCAGACCATATGATGGCATGCTCAGCAATAGAAGGCTGGGGAAAGTTGAAGGGAGTGTGGTGATGTTTGGAGTGTTGGTGTTTGTCTTCCCAAGTAAGCAGTATGTGTGATGGAGCCCTGCTGTCCTGGGGATGGCTGAACATGATGAGGGGAAGTGGTGAATGAATTCCTTGTTTGCTTCACTTAAGCTGCAGCTTTTGTTTTACTTATTAAACTGTCTTTATGTCAACCCATGAGTTTTCTTACTGTTACTCTTCTGATTTTCTCCCCCATCCCACCAGGGGGGATGGAGCAGGCAGCTGTGTGAGGCTGAATGTCTAGCTGGCATACAACCTGACACTACTTTTTGGAAGCCTTGTCATGTAGAAAGCAGACCTAACAAATAAGCAACATGACACAGTGCAGAAAACTCCAGAAAATCAAAAGAACAAAACATTCACACAAACACGTGTTTAAAAAAAATATTTTTTTTATAAAGTATTTGAATAAGAAGGTATCAGCAGTGGAAGCACAGCAATGTTTTCAGAGACCTAGAGTCTCTGCATTCTATGTGCTGGGGTTTTAAGAAATGAAGGTGTGCAACATGATGAATTGCTACTGTCTGTTTAGGACACCAGCCATACTCATTATCTACAGAATTAAAACTTCAGTATACTACTAGTTGTCATATAGAACATTTAATAACACTGCTCTAAAGGTAACAGCAATGACAAGGCAGCATGCAAGGAGCAGTAGTGGGAAAAACAAGTGTTCACCTCTAGCTATGGACCCTGCTGGTCAGCTGGGTGGCACCTAGAAATGTAGGCCATATTAATTTTACTTTAGCACACGAAGACATTAATTGGTGATGCTGCAGCACAGAGCAATCTAAAAAGCCCACATGCAGAATATTAAGCAATCAAGCCTCAGAATATTTGGAGAGGAAAGCTCTCTGACTCCAGGCCCACAGAATCCTAGAGTAATCCACCCTGAAAGGGTCCTCAGGTTGTCTCCAGCTTTCTCAGACCCCTCCATCTCATGCCTCATACACAGAATTATCATGATGCTTTTCTTTCTGACAGGAACACAACAAAAACTATGTAGTACTGCTTCAGGTTCTCCCAATTCCTGTTTCCTCCAAGCCTGGATTGGTACAGCAGCCACTCTCCCTGGATGTTTCTTGGTGTGAGACAGCATGACAAATCTCAAGGAAATGGAAGAGTTGCTAAAAAAAGATAATCTCACCTTTTCACCCCCTCTCTTTCCTTCCCCTTTTTGAATGTGCTCCTGTTCTTGCAGCTTTAGTCTTTCCAGCTTCTCTTTCTTATGGCTCCTTGATCTTGCAACACTGCAAGAAAAACTCAAGATGGTGGAAATGTTCTGCAACAACCCTTTCAGAGCCTTAAAGAAAGGCACAAGAAAAAACAACCTATTTTTTTCCTAGATATCTCACCATCCTTTCTACATTGACTAAGTTATCTCAGAACACCCCAAAATCTGTCACCCAAGTTCATACATAGAAAAAAATTAGACTTTATGGAAACATCAACAGACTGGCAATTTGTAACCTGAAACACCCAAATAGTCCATATGAGCCAAATTAAATTAGAATAATTTGATCCAAAGGTGCCCCTCACATCACTGTCAGTTCAAATGCCTCTTACCATCCCCAGTTTCCTAGCTGCTCACTCATGCCAGACCCTGGGCCATTGCAACTGTTACTGAGACATCAACTGGGTCAGGAAAGAGATCTAGCTTGGGGACAAAGGAAAAAAGCAGTATTGTAAAAATCTTATTTTGCCAGGTTACTTTTGAGACTGTTGGTTTCCCAACCCTCACACAACAGATCCTGAGCAGCTCCACCAGCAGAGCCAAAGGACAGCTCAAAGCAAAGGATCTTAGCTCCAGAAGTGGGTGCTCTGAGAAGAGGGCAACATGGCAAGTGTACCTGTTGCTAGGTGGTAGCAGGAAGAGTTTGTTATGTAGGGAAAACCATTCACCAGAAAGAGTCACTTGGAGAACTTAAAACAAGAGGTTTAACAATGGGGCTGAAGCATCTTTTACAGGAAGGCAGCTGGCTCTGGTGTGAAAACACAACACAAAAACCTGCTGTTCCCAAAGGAAGGCTGTTGCATCCCTTACTCATCTGAACAATTAGATTTTCAACACGAGTTGAAAAATCGGCTTGCTCTGCACAACATTAAGCGAAGAGCAGAGATGATCTCACGAGTGCTGCTGCTCGCACAAATCTCGCAATAAAAGGGAGGTTTTGAAGCGAACGCTGGTAGCGTCACCACCTAATGCCGCCTGTTTCGAGGTGATGCTAAAGAACCGCGAGCCAACCCCTCCTCCGTGGATGCAGCTGCCGAAAGGCCGCGGTTCCTCCGCCCGGCCGGGAGAGGCCCGAGCTCCAGCGGGAGCAGCTGGCACTGCAAGGCAGATCACGGCACTGCAAGGCAGACCATGGCACCGCTGGCCAGACCATGGCACTGCAAGGCAGATCATGGAACCGCTGGCCAGACCATGGCACCGCTGGCCAGAGGCAGCGCTGCGGTCGCGGCCCGGCCACCGCCAGGCCCTCAGCCGGCGCCCCAGAGGCCGTTCCAGGGGTAACCGCGGGACGGGAGCGGCGGCAGAGCCCGAGCAGCTGCTCCCGGCTGCCGGTGAGGGTTCGGGCAGCCGCCCCCAGCTCCAGCCGGTGATGCTCCGCGGCCGCACGGCTGCCGAGTAGGGAAACCCGCCGGGCCCAGCGGCCCGCGGCGCCCACTCCGCCGGCCGGGACAGGAGGCGAGGGGATGACGGGGCTCCGGCCGAGCTCGCCGCTCTGACAGCCGGCGGGAGACGGGAGGACCGTGCCATCGAGCCCTCCCCGCGCCAGCCCTCCGCGCCAGGGCCACTGGAGCTGCCGGGAACCGCTCCACCCCCACTCGCCACGGCGAGCGCGGTCCAGGCCCAGCCGGCACGGCGGGATCGACAGCCTCCCCCCCACCGGCTGCGGCCCCTTCCCCACATCGGCCGCGTCTCAGCCGCTCGCCAGAGCCCGCAACGTCCTCCGGCAGCGGGGCGCCCGGCAACCGCGGCTGCTTCCCCCGAAGAAGCAGGGCACCGAGCCCAGCCGCCCGCCCCGCCCCACAGCGGCCTCCCGCAGCGGCGAACGCCCTCCGCCGGCAGCACCCCGCTCGCACAGGCCGCGCCGAAGCGGCTCCCCTTACCCCTCCGGCAGCCGCAGCAGCCGCCGGGCGCCGTTCCCGCCGCCACCCCGGGGCGGAGCGCAGCGCACGCCGGGCTGCGGATGGGGGACCCGCCCCTGGGGCGCGGCCCGGCATCGTCCGCTCCTCCCGCCTCCCGCAGTCGGGCTGCTGGCCGCGACGCCTCGACCTCGGCGTGGAGGGTGCCGCAGCCACGGGGGCTGTTCGGCGTCGGGCAGACGTGGGGGGAGCCGATGGGTGGGGTGGGCGTTCGGGGATTTGACGCGTGTCACTGAGAAACGATTCGCAAAGCGGAGCGGGGCCGAGCGCCGGGAGGTACCGGCGGCTTCCCGCCCTGCTGCTGAGATCCCTTCCGCAGGGAGAGGCCCGCGGCGACCCTCAGCCACCCCTCGGCCGGTGCCCGTTGCTGCCGGGCGTCTTGGGTCTGTAGTCATCGTGGACGTGAGTTGTCTTAACCCAAAGACAACGAGCTGCTTCCTCGGTAGATGCCTCGGTGAGGGGTGCGAATGCCCAAGTTACAGGGGGTGGTGCAATACTGTGCTTTGCTTTGTCCCGTAACAAAAGGTGGCCCGTCCAGAGCTGCTTCTTCTGGGCGGTGTGTGTGTGAGGACTAAAAGCAGTTTTTCTCTGGTTTTAGTATTCTCTTGCACATGTTTAACCTGTGGAAACATGCCTGAGAGTCCCAGGTGCTGCAAGGCCTTAGCTCCCTGCAAGCAGAGCTGCTCCCAAGGGTGCCACACGCACTGAAGGGAGAAAGTCCAATTGCTATATAAGCAATTAGAACCTGAGAACAACTACTAGGGGTATATTTATTGTAGGAGTCTATTTATTTCTGTTACAGCTTTGTGTGCCAAAAAGCATTTTCTCACTATACAAGTTGATAAAGATAATACATTTGCTTACTTTTTGGGTATAGTTGTTGTCTCCACAATTGTTCTCCTTGCATTAGGAAAATTTGTTACCTATAATGAAGGAAATGATATGTAAATCTATTTTATATTTCAGGGAGAAAACTACTGGAAGAATGTTCTTTTATGACCATGGAATATCCTGCCTAGTAGGATTGCTGGAACAGTAGGAGAATTACTCTGTGAATGAACAGCAAGTTGTATTTACTCTGGCAAAGAAGACACAGTGAAGTGATGTCAAGGAAATCACTCTGACAATGTTTTCATGTTGAGAAGAAGTGCCATGTCATATTAATTAAAAGTGCCACATCTGAGACTGTTGTAGGGATGACTCACCTTCACACAATGGATAAAGGAGCTGATTCACTTTTACAAAGTAAAACTATAAAAGCAATTGCTACGAAAAAAAAACGAGAGAGTGGACACCTTGCCTCAGAAGTGTGCTTGATGTTTATAGACAGAACAAGAAAATACAGAGCTGTTTTGTAGGTAGAATTTTGAGCCACTATTAACTATCTCATTTTATGCAAAAGATACATCTGAGATGTGAAAAAGAGAGATCTTGAGTGACATCATTTTCCCACATCTCCCTCTTGTTACACTTTTCTCTGCAGCCTGCAGTCTCCCAGGCTTTATCCTGGGAGCATTCACACATGAGATTGCAACATCAGAACCTACTGCATTTCAAATGGGTTTGATTTAAAGCCTGGCAACCAGGGCACATAGACAAGCTTTCTCTGGGAGCTTCAGATTAAGCTGAGAGGAAGATGGTTGGAAAAAAGCTTTGGATACAAAGCATGTTTAAGTACATGCAGGTGAGAGTCTTGGCTATGGTTCTGCTTTGTGGTTTGGTAACATCATTGTAGAAATTACATCAGCATTTGACATACTGCTCAAGTAACTGAAAAGCTGAGATAAATTTCCATATTGGAACTATATATCTCCCTGCCTTCAGGTTGTACAGTCTGTAGGAAAAAAAGCAACCTCTGTCTTGTATTCAGTTTTGAAATAGAACACCATGACCTGTTCCAAGGGACAATAGGAAACTTCCATAGAGATTTGCAGGTGACTGTCCTTGCAGGTTTGACTCATGAAACTAATTTGTGGACTGCTGACAAGTTCTTTCCCTAGATACTGATGTGATCAGTTACTGAGTGAGAAGCAGCTCACTTAATCAACCAGGAAAAACTGAGTGATACCAGCTTTTCTCTGGTTTTAGTTCTAGCTTGTATGGGTTGAATGCTGCCATCCACTGGTGGACTGCACAGAAAACTGGTTGGCTTTAAATTTCTTTAAGCTGTTATTAAAAAGTACCTAGTGATGTTTTGTTTTGAACACATTTAAATTCCCTGTTGGCACTTTCTGATCAGCCTGTATGATGATGGGGTTAATCTACAACAAGGGACCTCAGAAGTATTTTTAAATAGGTGGGTGATTTTGCTTAGTGATGATTAGAAAAACAAACAGAAATCACAACCAAACAAAATAATAATAATAAAAAAAAGAACTAAACAAAAAAACCTACAAACAAGCCAATCACAAACAAATAAAACAACTTCTTCATCCAACATACAAGTTTTACCTCTAGGAGGATTAATTTTCCAGAACATCTGTCCAGTGAAACACAGTAATTTCTAGAGAAAGCCCAGAATACATAATCTTCTTAATATAATTCTGTTTTATAACATTTCTGAGCATTTCTTAGAACGCATATGAATGTCATTAATTCTGGTGTGACCTTTTTGGTATAGACACTGAGGCTGAGGAAGTTTCTTTGTTGCTTTCTTTTTCTGAGGTCTGTGTTACAGCTGCCAAAGGCAGCTGGTGCTGGGAGTCGCTCTGAGAACACACAGGCAGGCTTGGGATTAAGTCACAGGAGTAGATGTCTGAGGTTCTATTTCTGGCTGAGTCACTGACATCCTGGTTTATAGCAGGCAAAGCTCCTAATTTTCACTATTGGTGGTATGGACAACCCAGCTGCTTGCTGAAGTGGCTTCTTCTCCCACCACCAGTGAAGGAATGGACTGAGCACGTCGTGCCCTAGGAGTCTCCAGAAAATGTCCTGGGCAACTGAACACTTAGAGCAGCACTTCCATTACGTAGAGAAGTGCCCAAGGAAGAGAGTGTCAGCGTAGAATGGAATTTAATTTGCACATGAGAAACAGCACGGTACGTAAATGTAAATAACGTAACACTACGTGAATGTAAACACACGCAGGAGCACAAGCGCGCTGCGCTCCCGCCCTCCCGGCTGCCTTTGCCCCGACCCGCCTCGGGCCCCGCCCGGTGTCCGGGGCTCAACACACCTCGCACGGCGGGGCCGCCTCTTGGGGAGCGCCGCGCACAGAGGCAGCGCTGCCAACCGGCCCAGGGCCCTCGCGGACTGGTTGCCCCAACCGCCCCCGGCTTTTCCCCTCCGCCCCGAGGCCGGCGGAGCACTGGAGCGGGGCCGCGGGGCGGGGCCAGCGGGGCGGGCGGAGCCTCGCGTCAGAGCGCCCGAGCTGCCGGCAACGCCTCCGCACTGGCCGCGCCCCGCCAGCCGAGCCGAGCCAGGCCGGGCCTCCGCCCGTCTTGCCACCGATCCCCTCCGCTCCGTTCCGCCGCTCGGGGCCCCCCGTGGCCATGGCCACCTGGCGGCGGGACGGGCGGGTGACCGCCGTGCAGCGGTTGGGCTGCGCCGGGCTGGCGGGCGCGCTGAGCCTCAGCCTGACGGCGCCGCTGGAGCTGCTGACGGTGCTGGCGCAGGTGGGCACCTGGCACTGCCGGCGGGGGATCCGCGACGCCGGGCTCTGCCTGTGCCGCACCGAGGGCGTGCGGGCTCTGTGGAAGGGGAACCTCACCGCCTGCCTGCGCCTCTTCCCCTACAGCGCGCTGCAGCTCGCCGCCTCCCGCCGGTAAGCGACCGGCCCCGGCCGGGACGGGGCTCCGCGGGGAGGGTGCGCGTCTGGTAGCGGAGAGGAGGGTGGGGAAAGCGGAGAGCTTAGCCCGCTTTCGTGTCCGTGTCTCAGCGGGGTGGCTCGCTGCTTGTGTCCCCTCTCCCCACACACGCCGCCCTGGCCGCACGTACTCGGCGGGCAGCAGCTCCTTGGTGCCCGGTGACACGCCAGGAGCCTCCATCGAGTCAAAGGTGTTGAAATGATGAAGGGTTGACAGTTTGTTTTGCTCAGAACTCTTCAGTTTCCCTTAGAAATGAAGTTGCAGTGCTACCGACAGACGTACAGCATCTGTTCTTTGCAACCGATTGATGTTACTCATTTAAATGCTCCTAAGAATTTCCGTTGTTCGTACCAAAGAAAATAACAACAAAATCCCGGTTCAAATCTTTTCCCCTGCTACGCAGCAGCCGTTATGCAAACGTGATGGATTTTGCAGTAGGTAGGTGACAGTACTGGCTCTGGGATCTCGCAGGCGCACAGACGTTAACTGCAGGCAAAGCTCGGGAGGCTCCGCAGCGGGATAAACACGGAGCGGTGCCGGCAGAGCCGTGTCCTGGGATTCCCTTTCCCTGCCAGTGTCTCCGCGCTGGAGGGCGCGCCTGCCTCTTCGCACGCACCGGAATGCTCTGCCCCTTCGAGGGTGGCGTTTCTGCGTTGGGTTTGTTTTTGTTATTAAGGTCAGCCGTGCGCAGGGAACGCACTTGACATTTCCTCCCAGCTGGGCGATGGGTTGTTTATTGCAGTTCGTGGGCAGAAGCGCTGGGCTCATGGTACCGGCCATTCCTGCCTGCGTCGTGCCGGTCTTTGTCACTCGTCTGGCCGAGCAAGAGGCATCTTCCCAGCTCTGCCAGCGCCCTTCGGGGCGTGATCGATGGAGTGAGGCCGGAACCGGGCGGCTTTGTTGTGTGTCTGCTGGTGGTCAGGCGAGGGGAGGGCTGATGGCAGAAGCAGTGATTTAAATGAAGAGTCATGTGGTGCACCAGTGGAACCCAGCTGATTTTGAGCAAAATGACTGACTTGCTTGTTCAGATTGAAACGAGAGTATTGCCTCTGCAAGGCTGGAGTTTGTCTGGAGTTGGCACGGGATGGTGTTTTTGAAGAGCAGGCTACCAGGAAAGGAGATAAAAGCTGCCTGTACATGTTTCTTGATACATTATTTGGGGATTTAAAAAATATATTTTTGTAGTGGGAGAAAATTAAAAGGAAAGTATATAAAGGCAAGAAACACAGACAGTGTAGCATGGAAAATTCAGTAATGCCGATTGCAGGACTGGGGCTGAGCACCATCAGCAGCCCCAGGACTGGTGGTGCTGGGGGGACTGGCTGGGGAGGGGGGTTCAGCTGGCTCCACGCTCTGTCTGTGGTCACCTTATCTGGGTAGGCTCTGGAGACACCCCACCACCCTTCCCCAGGCATGTGTGCACTCACAGGAAAAACAGGCTGTGTTGCTTTAGGAACTGTGCAAGACAGGAAAAAAAAACCCTTTTTGCCCTATTGCTTCTGCTTGGCCAGTCTTTCTGCTCTGGGCCCTCTCCAGGGCATGAGGCAAGTAGATGCAGGGATCTGTCATGAACTAGAAAATGCATGGTCATGTGAAAAAGACATCACCTGAGCAAGCAGTGACTTGTAAATATTTGCAAATTATTTTGTTCTGGATGTGGTAACACCATGTAGTATATCTGCTGTTTAGGCAGTTCAATGAATGCTTCCAAAATAGAAGGTTTCTTTACCTCCTGCTAAGATTCTTCTCTCAAGTCTTTTTACTTTCATCCTGCTGCCTCCCTGATGCTTCTCCCTGATGTAGGAGCACCATCTGTACCTAGAAAAGTCATTTTTTTACATCACAAATGCATGAATTGTAGGTTAGCCTTTAGAAGTCTGTGTTTCAATTTCAAAATGTCAACTTTAGACTTAACCTCCTGGACATAAAACTTCTTCAGAGAAGTACTTCTGTGAACCTTTCTGTCCCAACATAGGAGGAAGCTTCTCTTATCAGAAGGCCTGTGATGATATCTATATATTTCTTCTTACATGGTAACTTTAACAGAGGGGGGGGTGTTGCACCAATGTTTCTAAATGGTGACTGATGATCTGAGAATTTCTTGCAGCCATGTTTTAAATCATGGTAATTTTCATCCTGTAGATGGAAATATAAACGAGTCTCAAATATTACTTCTGTCTGTTGCAGAATAATCTGCCTTCGTTTTGCCTGTGTTTTGTCCAGACTGTCATTAATAGCACCTCTCTGATGTGTTTACTGTAGATTTGTTATCCTTTTCACGGATGAGCTGGGTCACATTTCCCACTGGAGGGCCATCCTGGCAGGCAGCCTGGCTGGCATGGTTGCGACCGTCGTGACTTATCCCACCGACGTCATCAAAACGCGGCTCATCGTGCAGAACCGGCTGGAGCCCTCCTACGAAGGAATTCTGCATGCTTGTTACAAAATCTACCAGCAGGAAGGACTCCTTGCCCTCTACCGTGGTGTGTCACCAGCCATATTAGGTAAAAAATCCCCCCGCTGCACCTTGGTGACTGTGGGGATGCAGTGGGTTCACTTGCTCACTTGATTGAAAAGCACTAGTGAGCAGGTGTGTAGATGGAGAAGGCACAGCACTGCTGATTGCTTCTGCTGCAGCTTTCTTGAGTCAAGTTATGACCATCTGATGTCTGGTTAAGTGTTAAATAAAATAGTATTTTTCCTTCTTTACTAGATGATCTAGTTGTGCTTGGGTGCAAGATATCCACCATTTAATTCTTGAATATATATATGTATACACAGGCAGTGTTCCTATCTAAGTGTGAGAGTGTCTCCCTAGCTTTCAGTGAAACCACTATGAGCAGTAATATATAACTGGTGTGAAAAGTGAAGATTCATGGTCTTATCACTTTATGTGAAAAGATTTCTTAATTAGCTATTCTCTATAGCTTTAAAATGCCATTTGAGTACACTTTTTCACAGTATGTCATGATAAAAATAAAATTATAATAATTTAAAAATAATATATATTAGCCCATTATAAAATTTATGAGAGTACGAAACAGAGGAGGAGAGAATTATCCATCATCAGCTGGACTGAAGAGTCAACTCTGTTTACCTGTTACAGCTGCTAGGGTTGGGTTGGACTGGAGAGTTTATCATAAACCTGGAGAAAGAGCTGATGAGGCTAAAGCAGTTACTAATTCTGACAAGGTGCACATTTTAATATGTAAATAAATGCCTCTGTCAGCACATCTGGATGCTGCAATGTGGGTGTTTGGTGATAAACCAGTGACTAAAAAGTAAAATTCTTGAAAACATTGGTCAGTTTTGAATCAAGTGTGGTGTAAACTGGCAGTGGATGACCCCATCTTTCTACGTTATGTGATGAGCAGCTCTGTGTTCTTAGCACTCAGTGTGTTGATGTTAACCTGTCTGCTTTGCTTTCTAGGTGCTGTCCCATTTTCTGCAGGTTCATTCTTTGTTTA